>JAOYNT010139546.1:0-11306 GCA_037575995.1 Lingulaulax polyedra | reverse complement strand
GACTGGCCGCCCGCCGCTGCCGGGGGGGGGAACTGCGCCACGCGGGATGACGGCGGGGCCCCACCCGCACGGCGGCGGCGGGGGCGTCATCATAATCGACGCCAGGGTTGGCGGCGGAGACCCGCACTGACGCGGCCAAGGAGGAGGAGGAGGAACTTGAAACAAAAATCGCGGTCGACTGGGGCGGCAACGACGACGTCGCGCCGGCGGCCCCGGCCGAACGGGCCCGCATCGCGCACTCTGAGCTGGACCTCAACCCAGAGAAAACGTCTGAGCAACCAAAAACGGAACCTGATGGGCCTGGGCCGGCGTCTAACGGCAGAACCCCCAACGCTGGCGCTGGCCCACGCCGCGCAACAGGCAAGGGCTACGGCAGAGCAAAGGGTAGCACGGGAAAAAGCCTTGCGGGCCAGGGCGGGCATTTTGGAAAGTTTAGAGGGTTAAGCAATGGCCAGGATTAGAACGATAAAACCGGAGTTTTGGACAAGCGAGCAAATCACCGAATGTTCGCCGAATGCACGCCTACTGTTCATAGGGTTGTGGAGCTTTTGTGATGACTACGGCGTTCATCCTGCCTCTGTGATGCGGTTAAAAATGCAGGTTTTCCCTGGTGACGCTTTTGACAAAAACAACATCAAGGAAATGATCAATGAGCTGATCACAAACGACCTAATTGAAGAATATGAGATCGAGGGAGAGCGATTCTGGTTTGTAAAGTCATGGGACAAACACCAAAAACCTGACACAAAAACAGGACGTTACCCGAGACCTGACGGAACTGTGGGAAGAAAAATTCGCCGAATGAACACCGATAATTCGCCGAACAATCCAAGTACAGACGGCGAACGTTCACCCACGGAAAAGGAAAAGGAAAAGGAAAAGGAAAAGGAAGAATTAAACCAACGCTTCGCTGAATTCTGGGAAGCGTACCCGGTTAAGAAATCCAAGGGGCAAGCTGAAAAAACGTTTCTGAAGCTCAAGCCAAGCCAAGACCTTGTGCAGGCCATGATCCAAGCCATTGGGGAGCAGCGCAAAGAGCGAGCAGAGCTGACAAGAACGGGGCAGTTTGTACCCGAGTGGAAACACGCATCAACGTGGCTCAACGGCAAATGCTGGGAAGACAGCACGACAACGCAAAGCAGCCAGGGGGGGCAGGTGATTCCATTGGACGAGCAAAGCCGGAGACGAAAACCGTTTCCGTTTGGTGGCACCGCATGAGCGATAATTTTCTCGAAGCTGAGCACAGGGTAATCGGGGCTTTGTTGCTGGATAACTCCCTGATCAGCGAGATTGATCTGACTCCGCTTGATTTTTGCGATGCAACCATGTCGCAAGTCTTCGGGGCTATCAGGGATCTGGACCGAGAGAAAAAACCGTTTGACGTGTTCACCGTGGGCGATGAGCTGGAGAGAACCACAGGCAGGAACTGGCTGCCAACGGTCGCCACGATTGCCAAAGAAGCGCCGTCATCCAAGAACATAAAAACCTATGCGGAGTATGTAAAAAAATACCGCCGCAACCGGGATGCGAGGGCCATAGCCAAGCGCTTGGCCGAAGGCGTATCTCAAGACGATGGCGCAATTGACCAGGCAATCGCTGACCTCATGGCCCTGGACAACAAAAACCACGAAACGCTGTTCACGATGCGGCAGGCTGCAGAAATCGCCTACCAAAAGCTCGACGAGGCGCACAAGCGCAAAGGCGAGCTAACCGGGATCACATCGGGACTAGCAGATCTGGACAAAGCCACAGGCGGATTTCAGGACAGCGATTTGATCATCGTTGGCGCGAGGCCAGCCATGGGTAAAACCGGGTTTTTGCTCAACGTGGCTCTGAAGTGCGGGGTACCTTGCGGCATTCAGTCCGCCGAAATGTCAGCCGGTCAGCTGGCGCAACGGTCGCTATCCACGACAAGCCGGATCAATTCCTGGAAGGTCAGGACAGCCGATCTTGATCCAGACGACTGGAGCGAAATCAGCACCGCGTTTTCGCTGCTGGTGGGTATGCCGATTTACATTGACGACCAGTCCAGCCCGACCATTGCAGACGTTCAGCGGCAAGCCAGGAAGCTCAAACAGAAATACGGCATAAAAATATTACTGGTCGATTATCTGCAGAGGATCGAGGGCAACAACCCAAAAGCATCAAAGATTGATCAGGTTGGAGAGGTCACCAAGGGCCTTAAGTCGTTAGCCAAAGAGCTGAAAATACCTGTTGTGGCATTGGCTCAAGTCAACCGAAACGTTGACCAGAGGACCAACAGTCGCCCCCAGATGGGCGATTTATCCGACTCTTCCCAAATTGAGAAAGAAGCGGACGTGATCATGATGCTTTACCGGGATGAGGTGTACAACCCGGACACTGATGAGAAGGGAATCGCAGAAATCAACATTGAGAAGAATCGACACGGCCCAACAGGCGAAATTCGCGTTGCATGGGTTGCCGACTGCATGAGGTTTGAAAACCTTGCAACGAAATGGGAAAGCCAGAGGCATGGATCATGAGCCAGCCAAAGCCTGCAATCATCCCGCTGGCCAACGTTCTGGCCAACATGTACAGGCAAGGCTCACCCGAGCAAAAGCAACGCCTCAAGGCTGAGCTGGAAAAGATCAGAGACATTTTGAACCGTAACAACCGGTAACAATCCGTAACGAGGGGCAGGGCATGGGCATATCAGCAGCAGACTACAGGCAGGCTCACAGGCCGCACAAGCCGTCCAAGATGAGAAACAAACGGTCAGGCGGCTATGACTCCAAACGCGAACACAAGCGCGCGCGAGAGCTTCGGTTTATGCAGATGGATGGCCAAATCAGAAATCTGCGTGAGCAGGTCAAGTACGTGCTGATTCCTGCCCAGCGCGACGCCCACGGAAAGCTCCTAGAGCGGAGTGCGCGTATAAAGCGGATTTTGTGTATGAGGATCACAACGGCAAAACGGTGGTAGAGGATTCCAAGGGTATGCGCACGCCACTCTATGTCGTAAAGCGAAAACTGATGCTGCAGGTTCACGGCATCAAGATTGTGGAGGTTTAGATCATGAGCACAGCAGACAAGTGGGCCGACCCCTGCGCCGTAGGTGGCGGTACAGTTCAGAGCAAAGCGAAAGAGCGCACCGAACTCGCAAAAAAAATGGCCGAGTATATCGAGAAAAACGGCCCGATTGAAACCACCCCTATCATTGTGCGCGAACCACAAAAAACGCTTATCCAGAACAGCGACAAAAAGAAAAGCAGGCGAGCGTTAACTGCGCTACAACAGAAGACTTTAAATTTGTTGCGCCAAGGCTATAAGAGTATCAACGAGATCTCTAAAGAAATCGGCACATCAAATGGGAACATCGCGTACACAATTGACCGACTCCGAGAAAGGGGCCTGGCCGAGAAGATTGAAAAGGGTCATTACGAGGCGGTTAAAAATGTTGAAAATTGTTGAGCTTTTAAAAAACGCGGCAAAGTGGTTTTTGTTCGCGTTAGCGTGTGGCTTGGGCTGGCACATATCAGAAACGCTGATACCAGACCCGACGATGACTATGGTGTTCTGCACTGCAGGCAATGGTGAGTGCGAGAGAGTGCAGGAGCCGATTGTTAATAGTGGGTTTTTATTTTGAGAGGCGAGGTTATGAGAAAATTTCTGTGTTTGGAAAATCTGGTGATGAAGGGAAGCGATAGGGTAGAGCTTACAGCGGGTAGGCTCTATCGTGAAACAAAGCCCGTTGGTCATCGCAAAAATGCTGTAGTTAATAACAGCGGGAAAACGCATAACAATGTTCAACGCTGGGGAGTATTCGTAGAAACCTTCGAGCGCGACGGCGTGGAGTGGATTCGCCACGACGGCGGTGATTGTCCGGTGCCTGGTGGGTGGAAAGTAGAATTTTCCCATGAATCTGGAGGCCATGTTTTCGGTCGTGGCGGCCTGCTCGCTCGTTTGTTTTGTTGGGGGCCGATTGTTGCTTACCGCATCATTTCCACTGGCGAGCCCGCCATCGCTTCGGAAACGCAAGGCATCGAAGAAGCGGCGCGCCGCGCACCCCAAAGCATAACCGCTGTTGATACTTCGCTAGCTCCGAAGTTTGAGCCCACCGCAACGCACACGATCCCAGCCGCTGCGGTGGCGGACATCGATTACAACCCGATGATGCTTGGTGGCAAGTTCGGGGGAGGGATTGAGCGATGAATATTGAACCCAAAAAGGCTTACGTGTACCAACCAATGCCACCACAAGAAGACGGCCGGTTTTATGGCGTAGGTGGGCTTAACGCGTTTGGGTTGGGTTTTGATGAGTCCGACCTGAGAGGGCTTACAAAAAAAGACGCCGAAAAGATCGCTGCTGACTGCAATGAAAATCCTGAACGTGCAGACGCAATTGTTAGCAGTGTTCTGCGCATGATGGCCGAGGATTGGTTGCCAGAATGCGGATGCAGGTTTGAGAGCCTATTTTCTTCGGCTGTGCTGGTGTGCAAAAAATGCAGCGACCATCCAGCACACAACAGGCGCGGCAAATAAAACAGCAACGGCTCGTCAAAAGAGGCACCCAAAATAATGCACAGAATCAAAATACACGGAGACCCCGCCGAAGCCGCCGAGCACATGGAGCGCTACGAGCGCAGCCAGTTGCGCAAGGAAGCGGGCACGGGTTGTGATTCATGCGACCACGGCGTGACGGCGTGGGGCAAGCTATACTGCATGCAAGGCGATGAGCATCCGCACTGCGTGCATCGCGGCGTGTACCAAAAAAAACAACACAGTCATGCGTGAGGTGGTTATGAGCATCAGCAGCACCGAATATTTGCTGGAACAATGGGGATACTGGTGCCGAAGTGGTGCCGGTATCCCTCGCTACACTTCCCCGGCGTTTGCTCTGATGCGCGACAACGTTGGCTCAACGGTGCCCACGGCCATGATCACCAACGCCGACGCCGAGAAGGTGGATAGGGCCGTCGCCAGGCTTGGCAAGCGCGACCAGGAGATGGGTGACTGCGTGTGGTTGCACTTTGCCGAAAAGCGCACTTACCACGGGATTGCCAAGCGCTTGGGGATCGGTAGAAACAAGGCTGCCGAGCTTGTGAGGGCCGGTACCGCCTGGATCGATGGCGCCCTGGATTACGAGGAATGCACTTTCATCGCTTGACTGTGCATGCAGATAACGCTAGATTTCAGCTATTCTTGAGGTTTTTACGCACACAAGATAACAAAAACCGACTCGTACGCCCCCACTGAACCCCGGCAGCCGCCCCAGCTCCGGGGTTTTTTATTGCCTGGAAATAATCATGACCCCCCGAACCGAAACAAACATGATCGTTGTGCATTGCAGCGCAACCCCTCCGTCCATGGATATCGGGGTTGCTCAAATTCGTCGCTGGCACCTGGAGCGCGGCTTTTCCGACACTGGGTATCACTGGGTAATACGGCGAAACGGCACCATGGAACGCGGACGAAACCAAAAGCTGCAGGGTGCGCACTGCAGACAGGTCAACGCCACATCCATTGGAATTTGCATGGTGGGTGGAACGAATCAGAACGGTGAGCCAGAAGACAATTTCACGGTAGAGCAGTATTCCAGCCTCAAGACGCTGATCATGGGCCTGTTGTCTGAGTTCCCTGATGTTTCTGAGGTTTGCGGGCATCGAGATATACCAGGGGTGTCAAAGGCATGCCCATCTTTTGAAGTTGCTGATTTTCTCACCGCCATATGTCCCGACGAGGTGGGCCCATGAGCATTCTTTCAAGGTTGATCGGCGCTAACGTTGCCGACCCAATTGAAGCGGTTGGCAATGCTTTCGATAAGCTGTTCACCAGCGATGAAGAGCGGGCCCTGGCGTCTGCTGCAATGGAAAGGATTCGCCAGAAGCCGCATATACTGCAGGCTGAGATCAACAAAATTGAAGCCAGTCACCGAAGCATCTTTGTAGCTGGGTGGCGCCCTGCAATTGGCTGGGTGTGCGCTGCCGGACTTGCTTTCCCGTTCTTGGTTAATCCTGTTTTGCAGTGGTGGTCAGGCTCTCCCGGCCCAGAAATGCCAACAGAGGCGCTTACTTCATTGATCATCGCCTTGCTTGGGTTGGGCTCGCTGCGAACTGTTGAAAAGTTTGGTGGCAAAGCAAAATGAATTTAATCGACAACCTGCACGCTGTGCACGAATTTCTGATTGATGTGAAGGATGCCCCGGTCGTGGAAAAGAGCACGTTTGGCATGACGCAAACTGCCGCGATAGTTACCGCGACTGTCGGTATGTCTGTAAACGAGTTGGCAGTGATTGTCGGCATGGCAATCGGTTTTGCAGGCCTGGTCATTCAGTATCTGTCGTACCGGGGCCGCCGGAAACACGAAGACAAGCTGGCCAGCATTCGCATGGCTGAAGCGATTGCAAAAGGCGCTGACGTGTCTTGGATTGAGAAGTAATGGCAAAAGCAATCGTCCCAAACGACACCGGCAGCCGCGTGCAGCTGTATGACCGCGTATATGGTGAGTACCCCTGGACACCCGTGCCGGAAGCCACACCGATACCGGTGGGCACGCTGCAGGGCCTGCAGGATGCAGTGGCCAACGCCCAGTCCGGAGACATCATTGAGATCGTATGGCCTGGCACGTATAACCTGACTGAGACGCTGGTAAACGCGGTGCCGAACGTGACAGTGCGCGGCCATGCCGATGCTGCTCCAACCGACATTGTGTTGCGGGGTGCCGGCATGGACAACCCCAGCTATGGTGCACGCCCCCACGGTTTCTATTCGCAGCAGCCTGGATTGCATATTGAAAACCTGACGATCGAGCACTTTTACTTCCATGCTGTCACGTTTGGGGCCGGCGCCACTGCCCCCACATTTGAAAAAGTGCACATGCGTGACTGCGGGCAGCAGTTTTTAAAAGCGAGCGCTTTCCCTGCGGCCATCGATGACGGCGTGGTTCTTGACTGTGAGTTCTATTACACAGGGGGCCGCCCGACGACTGACCACGATGGTGCGGGGTTCTTCTATGGTGGGTTTATTGATGTTCACAATGGCGCTAACTGGCTTGTACGTGGCGGTAGAGTTGCTGAAATCACGCCGACGGAAGACGAGATAAACGCAGTTCTCTCCGCCAACCCTTCGGCTGTGATCTATTACTGGTCGCCCGCATTTTTGTTTTGGAATCGATCCAGCGGCACGATCATCGAGCGCGTCCAGTCAATCAATTGCGCACGGTTTGCGAACCTCGGATTGATTGAGCGGGGCGGTGGTGAGTATGACCACACCGGTGGCATTGTCCGTAACAATCTGGTGGCTATCGACTCCGGTCGTTTGGGTGCAACGCAAATTGCTGATGCAGATTCGCCGATTAATCTTTGGGATTGTCCGGGCGGCAAAGCGCTGCACAACACTGTGATCACGAACGCACAGCTTCCCGATGCCGTGCAAGGCCGTTGGTCGCTGGGCCTGGAGATCGATGGCAACCTGACCGACAACGGCATCCGGATGCGCGATGGTGCTACCTACACCGGTACAAACAACCAGCTCGATGCAGTGCCGGCCTGGTTTGATGATCCTGCATCCGGTGATCTCCGGCTGAATGCAATCGGTTACGCGGCAGTTTCCTCCGCGCCGCGTTTGCCCGATTGTCTTTATGACGTTGACGGCACGCTACGGGCAAACCCCACAAAACTGGGGGCGCACGTCGATGGCTAAGTCGATAGTACCAAACTCCGCCCCCGGCGATGCTCTGTATGATTGGGGTGCCGGTGCCTACCCGTGGCGACCAGTGCCACCGCCTGCCGTGGGCGAGGGCAAGCTTTTAACCCTGGACCCTGCCAACGCCTCCGACACAGCGAACTACATCTATCTGAATTGGCAGCAGCAGTACGTTGGGTGTTTTGCATTCCCGAGTGGGCTGAATGATAACGGCTGGAATTACAACGAATACCAGCCCTCAAACATCGTACTGAGCCCAACGCCTGGCCGCGCAATCGTAACGGCGCGATCACAAAGCGGCGATGACACGCGCCGCATCGCAGAAATTCAGATCCCGACGATATACGAGGGATCAACCAAGTCACAGATACCCAACGCCGCGGTAACTCGTGCGCTTTTCGATGTCGTTAGTGCCGCGCCTTACGACGATGGCATCTGGGCAGGCGGCACCAGGATCTCAGGCTTGTGTGTTCACAATGGGAGACTGGTTGCCAATGCCTACGGTTTTTATGACGTGTCTGGCGCGGGAACGGTCAAGCAGACCACGCTTGTGATCGATGATGCGGCCAACTTGGGCCCCACCAATGAGCGCGGATTTTTCTACGCAGTGCGCACCCCGGGCGACAACCTGGGCGCTCGCATAGCTGGCTGGTGTACGCCAATCCCCGTGGCATTGCAGGCCCAATTTGAAGGCACGCACATCATGGGCCACAGCTCCGGCAACATCCGATCGGGCGCCTCCCGGCACTCGCTGGGGTCCTCCGCTTTTGTCATCGACCTGGATGCGTCCGGCTCGATCACCGGCGCTTCACCGCCGGCTGACGGCGCTGAGATCACTGTCGAAGAGTTGATGAATTTTCCGCTGGGTGAAACGACTTCGATGACGCCGCAGTCCTTGCTGCAGAACGCAGGCCAGAACTGGACGCTTTTGTCGGAGGCGTATTACGGCTTTATCGTTCCCGGTACGGACACATATTTTGTGGTCGGTTACTCCGGCGGGCACAACGGCACCGGCCAGACCATTGGATACCAGGGGACGTATTACCCCTTCGATTCCGCGAACGTTGACAACTATTACTGGTGCTTCCGGGTTTCCGATCTGCTGCGCGTTAAGAACGGCGAGATCCAGCCATACGAGATGCAGCCCTATGAGCACGGCCCTATGACTATGCGGTGGCAGGGCACGCTGGACAGCATTCTGTATCGCACAATTCGCGGGGGTTACTACGATCCCGCAACAAAACTTCTGTATGTGACGATTTCCAGCGCCGATGCGCTGAATGAATCGGCACTTTGTGAAATTTACGATCTGTCGGGAGTGGCAAGTTAATGGCCATTTTGTTTGAGTATTTGTTGAATGAGGCATCCAGCGGCAACACCCCAGCCAACGCGCTGGATTCAGGCCCGCACTCCGCAAACCTGCCCATCAACTACAACTCCGGCGACATCGAGTATGGCAGTAACGCGGAAGGTAATGGCCTAAACTTTTTGGCCACCGCATCCAGTTCGCCGGCCTCCGCCCAAGGCCTTATCACTGCTGCCCTGGCTGCTGCTCTGAATGGCAAAACCACGATTACGCTGTACATCAAGCACAACACCGCGAACCAAGATGCTTTCCTGCTCGACCTGTTCAATGGCAGCAACCGGTTTATATCGTACGTGTTGGCTGCCACCGGTTTGCACTCGTTCGACTTCGGTGGCTTCTGGGGTTTTGCTTACTACAACGCGCAGCCCATGACGTGCTTGCGGTTCGATACCAGTGCTGCAAACATTTCTGATCGGTTCAAAATCTACACCCTGGATGGCTCCAACAATCTTTCGCAGATAACGCCTGACGGCGGATACCCGGCAGATAGTGCTCTGCCGCAAAACACCCCTATCAACGGCAGCGATACGATCAGCGAAGCAAACACAAATCTTGTGTTGGGCAACCGGTTTGATCAGGACGCCAACGCCAACGGGCTGTTTAAGTACGTGGGCATGGTTGATGAAGCGCAGAGTGAGGCACAGATCACTGCAGCTCTGCAGGCGCTTGCTGCTGACGATGACACGAGCCCCCTGGCTGAGCCAACCTTGGCTTTTGTCTCCGCGCCAGCGCTCAGCAATGTGACGTCATCCGGTTTTGATTTGTCGCTGACCACCAACCTTGCAGCCACAATTGATGTGCTCATTACTCTGACCGCTGACCAGCCATCAGACGCCGCTTTTGATGCGGCAACATTCGGCGGTAACTCCGGTGCGTACTCGGTCTATAGTGAATCCCTGACGGGCCTCAACTCAGAAACAGCGTACTACGTCCATGTGCGCGCCACAGACGGCACCACGACCCTGTACGCGTACGATAGCGCCACCACTTTGGCCGTTCAGAATGCGATCCTGTCGATCAATGGCGGCAATCCCATTAGGCTTAACCAAACCGGTATTGTTGTTATTTGGGACGGCGGGGCTACAGGTACGACAACCACGACAATAAACGGGGTGGCGCAGGCCAATCATACGGTCATCAGCGACACTGAAACGCGCTTTGATTTCGTGTGGCCGGCAACTCGATACGGGCAGACAGAAACGCTGGACATCGATGGCACGCAGTTTGTTACCCCGCAGATCCTTCCGCCGGTCGGATACGATTACGTGACGGTGAGCGGATACAACGAGGCAGAGCCCGGGACTATCCCGACCAACCCCGATGTTGTTGATAGCGATCAAGCGGTGTGGGATACCGAGGGCGGTACCGTATCGCTTTCCGCGCAGTTGATCCCGTCCTTTACCGGTGCGTTTGACGGCGACATAACGGTAGCGATCGTTGATCAGGCGGACGGCGCGCACTCTGCATTTGACACGTACTACTACCAGGCGCCGGCAGATGCAGTGCCCGATCAATTCGATGTTGGTTTGGATGTGGTTGATGCGGAGCCAGCTGCAGAGATTACTGGCAACTTCGTTGTGGCGGGCATAGATGCGGGCGTCAGCGTAACTTTTGCCGCAACAGGCAGCATGCTGGTATCGACGGATGGTGCGACCTGGGTGACTTCGATCACCGGCAGCTTGGCGAAACCGTTTTCCACAAAATCGACGCGGGCCCGGTGGGTACAACGCGAACCGGCGGGATCTCTGCGGGCGGGGTGGTTGACTCGAAGACTGTGACAACCAGGGCCGCAACTGTTCCGGTTATCACAACCCAACCCGGAAACCAATCGGTTACGGCTGGCGTGAATGCCTCTTTTACTGCTGCAGCAACCAATGTCCTAACTTGGCAGTGGCAGAAAGACGCCCAGGGCAACGGCACATTCGCGGACATCGCGGGCGCTACGTCTGCCACGCTTAGCTACCCCACAACCTTGGCGAACAATGGCGACCAGTTCCGGGCGGTTGCGACCAGCTCCGAGGGTGGAACCACAACTACAAACGCCGCGACGCTGACCGTGATCGCTGCCGCCGCGACACTGACAACCGATGTACTGCGCGATGCGAGCAATGCTTTGCTGGCCAGCCAGGCCATTGATGTGGAGGTGTGGACCCCGGGTGCTGGCGCTACTCAACTTTGGTCTGGTCAGCTCACAACGGACGCCGCTGGGGTGGCCACAGTAACGAACAACCAGATGGGGGACGCCGGTGATTCTGTCGACGTCCGGTTTCCCGGTCTG
>JAOYNT010139437.1:0-11315 GCA_037575995.1 Lingulaulax polyedra | reverse complement strand
GCTTATTACACAACAGGGGCAACCTTGATTCGTGCAAATAATACAGATTATCCAGATTTGCCAAGTTATAAGACAGCACAACCTGGATATAATCTAGCATCTTTAGAAGGAGATCCACAGTTCTTATCTGCTACTGATTTGCATATCATTGGTGCATTTTTAAATGATATGGGAGATAATTCTACTGGTGTATTGATAGATATCGACGGAGAAACCAGACCATTCTCAGGTTCCACAACTGTTGATATAGGAGCTGATGAATTTGCTCCTCCTCTTTGTCCTCCAGTAGCTAACTTAAGCGCTACGAATTCAACTTTAACTAGTATTGATTTTTACTGGGATGGAACTCCATTAAATACCTGGCAATATGAAATTGTTGCTAACGGAGCTGCCCAAGGTACTGGCTCTATGAACATTGTAGCAGCAGATAGTATTACGGTAGGTGGTTTGACCGCGAGCACTACCTATGATTTCTATGTACGTGAGATTTGCGGTCGAGGAGATACTTCTTTATGGATAGGGCCTTTGTCAGCAAACACGGCAAATGGTATTCCTTATTTGCAAGATTTCGAAAATTTTGGAGCTAGCACAACGATAGCTACCGAAGGATGGACGAATGCAAACGGAACTTCTAATCCCGACTGGAGAACTGGTTCTAGCACTCCTTCCTCAGGAACAGGAGCTCCAAATGACCATACAACAGGTTCTGGAATTTTCGCATTTATTGAAACTTCGGGTGGTACACAAGGTGCTGCTGATACGATGTATTCAGCTCCTATTTATGTTGACACTTCACAAAATACCTTTACAGTAGAGTTTTGGTATCACATGGTTGGAGCCGATATTGGAACCTTAAGCTTTTATGTAGTAGGTGCTTCTGGAACCAGAAACTTAATAGGTTCAATTACTGGCCAGCAACAGACAAATCAGTCTGATCCCTGGTTGCAAGGCGCTTACGTAGCATCAGGTTTTGGAGGTCAAACCATACAATTATTGGTTGTTGCTTCAAAAGGTGGAACAAGCTTCACTGGAGATATTTCTGTTGATGATATCCGCCTATTTGTTCCAGCCGCTCAAGATGGTGGTGTTTCTGACATTTTAGGACCTGGATCAGGTTGTGGGCTGGGAACAGCAGATACGGTTAGTGTTGAGATTACAAACTATGGTACTGCACCAATCAGTAATTTCCCAGTTTATTATACAGTTAACGGAGGAACACCTGTTGCAGGCACCTTTACAGGAACAATTGCTTCTGGTGCATCTGCAAACTATAGTTTTCCAACTACCGTGAATTTATCAGTACCTGGTACCTATAACATTGCGGCTTACACCGATGTTACTAATGATGGAGATACCTTAAATGATTCTGCATTTGGCGTAGTTAATAGTATTCCAATTCTATCTACCTTCCCTTATAATGAAGGCTTTGAGTCTGGAAACGGTGGCTGGGTAGCTGGTGGAACGAGCAGCTCATGGGCATTGGGAACACCTGCTGGTACAACCATTATTGGTGCAGCAGGAGGAACAAACGCCTGGATTACAGGATTATCATCTAATTATAATACTGGGGAAGAGTCTTTTGTTCAGGGACCATGCTTTGATTTTACCAATATTGCTGCTCCTCAGTTTAAGGCAGATGTTTGGTGGAACTCAGAATTCTCCTGGGATGGTGCTGCATTGCAGTCTTCTATTGATGGAGGGGCAACCTGGCAGACCGTTGGTGCTTTCGGAGACCCTAATAACTGGTATAATGACAATACCGTTAATGGTTTGTCTAACATTGGTAACCAGGAAGGCTGGACAGGAAGAACTTCTTCTTCTAATGGTTCTGGTGGTTGGGTACTTGCTGAGCATGACTTAACTGGTTTAGGTGGTATATCTGGAGTATTACTGAGATTTGTTTTCGGATCTGATGGTTCGGTTACAGATGACGGATTCGCCTTTGACAATATCATTGTTCAAGATGCTCCAGCAGCTGATGCAGGAATTGTAGACATAGTTCGTCCAACAAATGGATGTGGATTAGGTGCTGCAGATTCTGTTGAAATTCGTGTGATTAACGCAGGTGGTGCTCCTATCTCAGGATTCCCAGTTAATTATGAATTAAATGCAGGTGCTACGGTAACTGAGACTTATACAGATACATTATTCCCAGGCGACACCGGTAATTATGTGTTTACCACAACGGTTAACCTTTCTGTTCCTGGAACATACACCGTTAAAACTTTTACTTCATTGTTAAATGATGGTAATCCTATTAATGATACCCTAATAGACTCTGCAGTAAATATTCCGATTTTGTCTACTTATCCCTACACTGAAGGTTTTGAATCTGGAAACGGAGGATGGACTTCAGGTGGTACAAATAACTCTTGGGCACTGGGTACTCCAGCAGGAGCAACCATTATTGGTGCAGCTGGAGGAAGCAATGCCTGGATCACTGGCTTATCGGCTAATTATAACACAGGCGAAGAGTCTTATGTACAGGGACCTTGTTTTGACTTTACCAATTTAGCTGCCCCACAATTTAAGGCAGATATTTGGTGGAACTCAGAATTTTCCTGGGATGGAGCTTCACTTCAGTCTTCAATTGATGGAGGAACAACCTGGCAGACGGTAGGTGCTTTTGGAGATCCAAACAACTGGTATAATGACAATACCGTTAATGGACTACAAAACTTTGGTAACCAGGAAGGTTGGACTGGTCGTACTTCTTCTAACAACGGTTCAGGTGGCTGGGTATTAGCCGAGCATGACCTAACAGGTTTAGGCGGTATACCAGGAGTTCTTTTACGAATTGCCTTTGGTTCTGATGGTTCAGTTACGGATGATGGATTCGCTTTCGATAATATCTTGATTCAAGATGCTCCTGCACAAGATGTGGGTGTTGTAAGTGTTGATGCTCCATTGAGTGGTTGTAACTTAGGAACAGCAGATTCAGTTAAGATTTCTATTGCCAACTTTGGTTCGGCAACCGCGTCTAACTTCCCGGTTTCATTTGTATTCCAGGGAGGAACACCAGTAACGGAAACCTTTACGGATTCTATTCAACCAGGAGATACAGCACAGTATACCTTTACTACAGCAACGGTTAATGTGAGTACATTTAATACTAGCTACACGATTGATGCATACTCTGCATTGACTGGTGATGGTAATCCATTGAATGATACCTTAATGGGTTATGTAGTTGATAACAACACGCAGACATTCCCATACACGGAAAACTTCGATGCTTTAACATCAGGTTCTACTGGAGCTTTTGCAAATGGATGGGTTGGAAGTAATCCAACCGCCAGCTTGCCTGATTGGAGAGCAAATTCTGGTACTACTAGCTCAACAGCTACTGGTCCTACAGGAGACAATACTACGGGTTCTGGTATTTACATGTACACCGAAACTTCTGGTGGTACTGCAGGTACGGAAGCTTATTTAGAATCTCCATGCATTGACTTGAGTTCTAATAATTCTACGCATCTTACTCTGAAGTATTATTACCACATGTACGGTGCTGATATGGGTACACTTACTGTTGAACTTGACTCTATGGGAACCTGGATTTTAGTTGATAGCATTAATGGGCAGCAACAAATCGCCAATGCAGATTCCTTTTATCTTGCAGTGGTTGACTTGTCGAATTATATTGGATTGACACAAACCAGATTGCGTTTTTCACATGTAAATTATCCGGGAGGATTTAATGCTGATATGGCTATTGATGATGTTTCACTAGACAGCTCAATGACGATTGGGATTCCTAGCGAAGCTGCAATAAGCGGTCTGAGTCTTTATCCAAATCCATCGAATGGAGAGTTTACACTAGCATTCAATGCCGTTAAATCTGGAACAATGAATGTAAATGTGAAAGATATCAATGGTAAATTGATCTACCAGAATATCTTAAATGTAAATGGTAATTACCGTAAGACATTCGATTTCACCAATTTTGCAAAAGGAGTTTACTTCATGCAAATTCAAACAGGTGAGGCTATTCGAGTCGAAAAGTTGATTATTAACTAGATAATTTAAATTTAAACTAAAGGGGGCTACAAATTTTTGTAGCCCCTTTTTTTGTTTTGAATTTCATAATGTTTTTTTAGCTAATTTGGCAGTTCACAAAAGCATTCTCTCTTTTCACTAAAATGCAATTGATAAGTTTTCTCTACTTGTATTTATTCTCTGAAGGTACTTTCTGTCGACTTCTCTTTATCTCTCTTTTCTAAGCGCTCTACTTTTTTCTCTGTTGGCTAATTCCCTCTCTGTTGGCTGTTTTCTGTAGGCTTTTCTATTAAATCTCAGTTTTCTAATTATTAACCAATTAATTACAAATGAAAAGAATTAATAATTTGTTTGTGACCATGATTCTGGGTATCAACTCATTGATGGCGCAATTTCAATTAAATACGGTTCCGCCGTTAAACGGAGGTAATGGTAGTGCTGGAATTACTTTTGGCATTACTTCTACCCAGACCATTATTCTAGACACTATATTTTGTTCCTTCAGTGGAGCAGGGCAAACCGATGTATGGTATTCCACTACCGATGTTTTTGGGCAGCCGAACATGAGTGCCTCCAACGGTTGGACTCAAATTGGCGCAGCTACTATTCCAGTTGCTAGTGGTACCGGTTCTATCGTTCCAATTCCTTTAAATATTGGGCTTACCATCTTGCCAGGAACGAGTTATCGTTTCTTTGTAAATGGTAGCCTTGGAGCCCCATTGGTTTATAGTAATACGGGAACTACCCCGATTCCTCCTCCCGCTGGAACCTTTACCGATGGTGTTTTAACCATTGAAACGGGAGATAATGTAGGTTATGGAGGACCCGCACCATCTTTTGGTAACCATCCCAGACAGTTTAACGGAGGAATTAAATACACCTTGTTAGGCGGCATGAACGATGCAGCCGTATTGTCTATTGACTCTCCAGGTGTTTTTTGTGGTGGACCACAGAATATCTATGCTACCATAGCGAACTACGGTGGAAATCAGATTACTTCAGTCAATGTGAACTGGTCATTGGGTGGAATACTACAAACACCCTTGTCTTATACGGGTACCTTAGATACTTTAAATGGAGCAGGTTCTCAAAGCGCCCAGGTCTTTTTAGGATCAGCGAATTTTGCTCCTGGTTCAACCGAAATTAAGGTCTGGACTTCTAATCCAAATGGAGTGGCCGATACCTCGAACTTTAACGATACAACCTCACGTTCAGTAGGTCCTTCAATTCAAGGAGCCTTGACAGTGAATCCAGCAGCAGCAGTTTCTGGGACGAATTTCCACAGCATTGCCAATGCTATAAATACTGTTAATGCACTGGGATTATGCGGTCCAGCAACCATAACGGTATCACCAGGCCTTTATAACGAAGGGGTGTTGATCGGAAGTATAACTGGAGCAGATTCAGTTAATACCTTAACAATCGATGGAGGAAGTTCATCGACAACAACAATTGATGGAACCAGCAGTGGATTCTATACCGTTGCTTTTAATGGAGCTAAATACGTGACCTTAACGAATTTTAGAATCATCAATAACAATGCAACAACTCAGGCGGTAAACCTGGTAAGTGGCTCAGAGTACAATACGATTAGTAATTGCGAGATAAAAGTAAGTACAACATCAACCAGTTCAACCGTTCGCCCGATTGGAAGCTCTGGAAGTTTAACTTCAGCGACAACCAATGGAGCAGTACATTATAATACAATTGAAAACAACCGGGTTGTTGGTGGATATTATGGTATCTATTTCTACGGCGGAAGTGGGAATTTACAAACGGGAAACAAGGTTATTGGTAACCAGATTGATAGTACCTATTACTATGGCGTATATGGATATTATCAGGATGCAATGGAAGTTTTGGGTAATACCTGTGATATTACCACTAGAAGTAATATCAATGCTGATGGATTTTATGGGCTATATAATACCAATGGAATTTTCATAGGTAATTATTTCCATGCTCCCGATTATGGCTTTTACATTTCGAATGCGAGTACCCTTGCAGGTCCAACCTATCGAAAAACGCAGATAATCAATAACATGATTATCTCACAGACCGATTACGGTATGTATTTGTATTCGGTAGATCAGGTAGACCTATTCCACAACAGCATTACAGCTGCAGGAACTTTAAACCCGGCGATGCAGATTGGAATCAGCACAACTTATCCGATTTCAAACTACGATATGCGCAATAACATTTTTGCAGCATCAAGTACAGAGGCTTTAGAAATTCTTACAGCACCGGATACGATATTTACCAAGAACGATAACAATGCTTATTATACAACGGGAGCAACCTTAATTCGTGCAAACAATACGAATTATCCTGATTTGCCAAGCTATAAGACAGCACAACCGGGTTATAACCTGGCTTCTTTGGAAGGAGATCCTCAATTTTTATCGCCAACCGATCTGCACATAATTGGTGCCTTTGTAAATGGAATGGGCGATAACTCAGTTGGGGTAACCGACGATATCGACGGAGATACCAGACCACTTGCAGGATCTACCACAGTTGATATTGGTGCAGATGAATTTTCTCCACCTTTATGTCCACCCGTGGCGAATTTAAATTCTACAAATGCTACTTTAAACAGCATTGACCTATTTTGGGATGGAACGCCACTAGCGACCTGGCAATATGAGATTGTTGCGGCAGGAGCTGCGCAAGGAACGGGAACTATGGCCATTGTAGCCTCTGATAGTATTACCGTAACGGGCCTAATGGCAAGTACGACTTATCAGTATTATGTTCGTGAAATCTGTGGCCGTGGTGATACTTCACTTTGGTTAGGACCTCAAACATTTAATACAGCCAATGGTGTACCTTATTTCCAGGATTTTCAAAATTTTGGCACGAACACCTCAGGATTGATTTCAACAGAAGGTTGGTATACCTTAAACACACCAACACCTCATTGGGAATCAGGTTCCTCTACCTCGTCTACATTAACAGGACCAGCCGCTGATCATACGATTGGTGCTGGAGGGACATTCCTTTATTTGGAAACTTCAGGAGGAGCATTAGGAGATTCTGATGACTTATGGAGCCCTCCCATTTATATCGATCCAAGCTTTAATGCAATTGAACTTAGCTTTTGGTATCATATGTATGGCGGAACTATGGGTAATCTTGAAGTTTATGTTGAAACGGGTTCAACTTCTACATTAATTACAAGTATTATTGGCCAACAGCATCCTGCTCAGGCAAATCCCTGGACAAATTTCGCAACAACCCTTAGTGGTTATGCTGGTCAGTCTATCCAAATTAGATTTAAGGGAATCAGAGGCTCATCTTTCGATAGTGATATGGCCATTGATGATGTAGCCCTTAATGTCTTGGCTCCGCTAAACGCTGGAGTAATTTCTGTCATCAGTCCGCAATTACCTATTTGTCCTGGTTCAGTTACACCAGTTGTTGGGGTTAAAAACTTTGGGACAGATACCTTAACTTCGGTAAGAGTTCTTTGGGATGTTAATGGACTTTTGGATTCTGTTACTTATAATGGAACTATTCTTCCTGGTGATACAGCTCCAGTAACGCTGGCTAGTTTAACTATTTCTAGCTCAATTATCTATGACATTGCTTTTTATACCAAAAGTCCAAACAACGGAGTAGATGCCGTTCCTGCAGATGATACATTATCATATGATGGATTAAGAACAGGATTGTCTGGTACCTTTACCATTGATGCTGGAAGTCCTGCTAGTTCAACTAATTGGCAATCATTTTCTAGTTTTGCTTCTGATATAAGTAATTATGGATTGTGCGGTGCAGTTACTGTCAATGTGGTTCCGCTAAGTGGCCCATATAATGAGCAATTCGAGATCATTGATTTGAATGGAAGTAGTTCTACCAATACCTTAACCATTAATGGAAATGGTGAAACCATCGCTTTTGGTTCTACTAACACGAATCAGAGAGCAGTAATTACCTTTGATGATGCGAGTTGGATTACCATAGATAATCTGGACATTGATGCTACAGGTAGTACTTATGGTTTCGGAATCCAGAATATTAATGGAACCCATCACATTACCATTACCAATTGTACCATTGATGCAGGTAGTTCGAATACAAGTACAAACTTTGCAGGTATTGTGAATTCTGGCTCTAGAACCAGTGCAACAACATCAGGAGGAAATATGCATGATATTCTAATTGATGGAAACACCATTATCGGTGGATATCTCGGTATTTCATCTTATGGAAATACGGCTAGTCTTGATCAGTATAACATTACTATATCAAATAATACCATTGAAGATTTTTATATCTATGGGGTGTATGTTTTGTATACCGATTCAGCTAAAATTGAACATAATGATATCTCAAGAGCAAACCGCTCTACAGTGACTACATTCTACGGAGCTTTTTTATCAACAGGATGTTTGAACTCTGTTATCAATGCGAACGAGATTCATAATAACAGTGATGGCGCACCTACTTCAACTAGCACAGCATATCCTATTTATATCGCTGCTGATGCTACTGCTGGAAATGATAATTACGTTAGCAATAACGTGATTCGAAATATCAATTCAAACGGAACTATTTATGCGATTTATAGTGTGACTGCTGAGTATGGTCATATTGTGAATAACACGGTTTCATTAGATGAGGCAGGTTCTACTTCTAGCTCTGCATGCCGCGGTATATTCTTATCAGGGAATGCAAATACTGATATTGTAAATAACATTATATCCATCAGTAGAGGAGGAACCGGTGCTAAACATGGAATTTATTTGTCGGGAACACCTTTGTCTTGTGACTACAACGATGTTTACATTACATCGGCAGCCGGAACTAATTCCTATGGTTACTTTGGATCAAACCAGGCAACCTTGTCAGATTGGCAAAGCAATACTTCCTATGGAGCGAATAGCTATGAAACAGATCCTAAATATGACAACCTTCCACTAGGTGATTTAACGCCTAGCTCTGGATTGATTAATAATGTGGGAACACCTATTGCAGCGGTTACCACTGACTTCAATGGAGTAGCAAGAGGTTCAATTCCAGATTTGGGAGCAATTGAATTTACTCCTCCAGCTTCAGATAACCTGGGATTTGTTTCCCTGGCTGAGCCTATGGCTAATATTGATAGCTGCTATGGAGCTGCCGAGGATGTTATTGTTGAGGTGATTAATGCGGGTGGTACAGTGCTAGACTTTACTTCAAGTCAGGCTACCATTACAGTTAATGTAAGTGGTGCAACAACCCAAACACTTACATTAAACTTGAATAATAACAATGCCAATGGAGGTAATCCACTTCCAATTGGTGGAGTGGTTAATCTTAATATGGGAACCATTAATATGACGAATGCTGGAGCTTATAACTTCAGTGGTCTTATTACCATGGTTTCTGATACTTTCCCGCAGAATGATACCTTAAATGATATTGTTAATTTATTGCCTACAACAGGAGGAACCATTGCAGGTTCTGATACGATTTGTTTAGGTGATACGGTTACCATTTCAACAAGCAATTATGTTGGTTCATTGCAGTGGCAAAGTTCAAGCAATGGAACAACATGGTCGAATGTTACAGGTGCAATGGGAACTGATTTGAGCATTAGTCCTACAAACTTGACTTATTATAGAGTTTTAGCTTGTAGTTCAGCACCTTCAGATACCTTATCTGTTCTTCCAATTTCTTTAAGTGCGCCAACGGCTATGGGAGATACAGCAATTGCTCCGAACTGCAATACAGCAATAACTGCTTATGGTATTGCAAGCTCTGCTAATCCTAATGCTACCTTTGAGTGGTACGATGATGCAGTGGCAGGTAATAAAATTAGTACAGGTGGAAATTATGTGATAAGTAATGATGGAGATTCCATTGCATTCACCGCAACACCCCAGGCTTTAATGCCAGTTGCTGATACCCTTTGGGTAGAGGAGGTTACTTCTGGAGGAGCAGGCGGTCCAACTTTGTTGATTACAGAAATGGATTTAGGTGGGCCTGATGCTTTGGAGATTCAAAACGTATCAAGTCAACCAGTTGATGTAACAGGCTGGGCTGTAGCGATTAGCAATAACTACACGAATATTAATGCAGTAAATGCCAATGTTCAAATATTAAATGGAATGATGGCACCAGGAGCAACGATGTTCTGGACTGATGGAACCGTTAATCCCTGGGGTAGTAATATTTTATGGAACCCAGGTGCTTACCCAACTTTCTCTGGATGGATACTTATAATAGATAACCAGGGAAATGTGGTTGACTTCATTGCTTCAAACTGGTTGCCTTCCGATATTCAGAATTTTAATGTTACCATTAATGGATTTACCATTACTGATCCTATTGGCTCAGGAGAGTGGTCTGGAAATGGCCTGGATGGCACCTCATTACCAACAGGAAGTTCCTTTTACCGAATAGGAAACTCTGATAATAATGATGCATCTGACTTTATCCAAAATGTGATTAACCTTGGAGTAACGAATAATAGTTTAATTCTACCGTTTGCTGGTGGAGGATGCGTTAGTCCAAGAACTATGGTTAATTTAAGAGTGGAATGTGCTACTGGTATCGAAGATCAGGATTTGATTTCTGGTTTGACCATTTCACCTAATCCTTCCAATGGATTGTTTAAAGTGAATATCAATGTTCAGGAAACAAATGCTTATCAATTAAAAATTAAGGATTTAAGTGGTAAATTGGTTTATGAGGATAGACTAGTTGGCCAGGGCCAGATAAGCAGAGATTTGGATTTGACCCACCTTGCTAAAGGGGTTTATCTGATTCAATTTCAATCTGGAAATGCAATTAAAAATGAGAAAGTTATAATTCATTAAATTTCAACAACTTAATTTTTTAGGGCTTCCTAAAGGAAGCCCTTTTTTTTGTTTTTATATTTTTTATTGAGTAACTTGTTGGTCTCAAATCCATTTATTAACCAATATTTTACTTATGAAAAAGAGATACCCTCTGCTTCTAGTCCTTGTTTTTTCTGCATTTTTGGGCTATTCGCAAACAGCAACACTGCCGATTAATGTCGATTTTGAAACGGAATCGAACAATACAAGTTGTACTGCAACTATAAACTTGAATAACGGAAGTTTTAACAACGTTTCTACTGATGGCTCTCAGGATTGGAGCCCTGATAACGGTGGAACTACTTCTGGTTCTACTGGACCAAGTATTGATGTTACCACAGGTACTGGTTCTGGCAACTACCTTTATACAGAAACCTCGGGTGGTTGTAATGGTAATACGGTAAACCTGGAAAGTGTTTACATGAACTGGTCGAGTTTTAACGGCGTTCAGGTAGATTTTTGGTACCATATGTACGGAGCTACCAT
>JAOYNT010139326.1:0-11394 GCA_037575995.1 Lingulaulax polyedra | reverse complement strand
CATCGCGCTCGAGGCGGGGACGACGGAACACCAGGCGTTGGTGCTGGTGAGCCCGGGGCGGCCCGCCGCGCGGGTGCTCGCGTCGAGCGCCGCGATCGGGGAGCGGCTGCTCTTGAGCACGAGCCGGCCCGGGCGCATCGAGACGGCCCTGTCGGTGCTGGCGCTCGCGCGCGCGCCTCTGACGGTCGAGGCGTTCTTCGCGCAGGTCTACGGCTTCGCGTTCGAGCCCCGGATTCACCGCGGCTCGCTCGAGGTGCTGGTGCACCGGCTGCGCGAGCTGCTGGGGGACCGCGCGGTGATCGAGCGGGAGCTCGGGGACGTGCAGCTGGTCGCCCGCGAGGCGTTCGCGGTCCCCGATCCGCGCGTGCGTCGGACCCTCGACGACGCGGTGCTCCGCGCCATCGCCGAGCAGCCTGGCGCGACCGCGCGCCAGAGCGCCGAGCGGGCGGGGGCGCCGCTCCGGAGCGTGCAGCACGCGCTCAAGCGGCTGGTGGAGGGCGGCGCGTGCGAGGCGATCAAGCGCGGCCGCGTAGTATGCTACCGCGTGGAGGACACGACGTTCACCGAGCCCACGCGCGTGCTGGAATGGAGACAGGACCCCTCGTGACCCGCACGCTGTCTTCACACTATTCGCCTTCACTCGGGGCGTCTTTTCTCGCTGCGCTTCTCGCGGCCGTGATCGGTTCGCTCGCGGGCTGCCAGGACCCCTCGCTCGAGCTGGTGATCGACCCGCCCGATCCCGGGTCGGTGTCGCGGGTGGCGCTGCGGGTGTGGGACGCGGAGCTGCAGCTCGTCGGGGACTTCTGGGTGCCCGTCGGCGAGGGGGACGGCGAGATCACGCTGCCGTGGCGGGTGCCGTTGACGCCTCGCGGGGGCTCGGAGAGCCGCTGGTTCCTGGCCGAGGTGGAGCTCTTCGACGACGCGGGATGCCCCACGCGGCGCGCGGTGGTGAGCGGCCCGTCGAGCGATCTGCGCGCCCGCACGCTGCGCTTCGAGGCCACGGGGCTCGAGGGCTGCGAGGCGGCGTTCGTCGATCCCGCGGGCGGAGGCACCGAGTGCGCGGAGGACGCGCCCTGCACGAGCATGGAGGACGCGGTCGACGCGGTGGTCGGCCCGGGCCGCCCCGAGGTGGTCTACCTGCGCGGCGACGTCGACCACGTCCTCGACGGGCCGCGCGGGCTGAGCCTCGGCGACGGGCGCACGGGCGAGCCCGGGGCGCCGCTGGTGATCCGCGCGTGGCCCGGCACGGGCACCCCGCGGTTGCGCCTCGCGAGCCCGGGCCCCGACGCGGTGATCGAGTCCTGCTGCAACGTCGACGCGGGGCGCGACCTGGTGCTCGACGGGCTCGACATCGCGGGGGGAGTGCGCTTCGGCGTCTCGTTCAACGGGAGCAACGCGGTCGACAACGTGGTTCGCCACGCGTTCGTGCACGACAACGGGCTCGACCGCGACGATCCGAGCGGCGCGCCGCAGGAGCTCGGCCGCAACGACGCCGCGGTCATCGCGGTCAACGGCGCCAACGGCACGACGATCGAGCACAGCGTGTTGCGAGCGACGGGCGTGCGCGGTCCCGCGAGCCCCGCGCGGCTCCCCGGGGTTGGCTTCCGCGCGGTCGGGGACGCCGTCGTCCGGGGCAACCTCGTCGTCGACAACGCCGAGCAGGGCGTGACGGTGCGGGGCGGGACCGCCATCGAAGGCAACGTCATCTGCCAGAACGGCTCGGAGGGCGTGCGCATCGAGGGACCCGCGACGATCGTGGGCAACACCATCCTGCGCAACGGGGCCGGGATCTCGGCCGAGGACGGCGACCGCGTCAGCAGCGCGGGCAACGTGGTGGTCGACAACGCGGGGGCCGCCTCGATCGGCGGCGTGGAGGTCGAAGCCGACTGGCTGCACGGCAACGCGGACGGCCGCGACGACGGAGACCCCCGGCTGCTCGACCCGGAGGCCTGCGTGGTCACCCTCCGCCCCGACTCGCCGCTCCGCGGGGCGGGGCCCGACGGCGCGAACCTCGGAGCGCGCTGACCCGATCGGGTATGCTCGGGGCGGTTTGCCGGCGTACGAGCCAGTGTGTGATCTCGCCGACGGTGGCATGGCGACCGTGTCGCTCGTCGTGCGCAGAGAAGGCAGCTTCCTGCGCCCGTACGCGATGAAGCGCTTCCACCACCGCGACGCGGGGGACCCGGGCATCAAGCAGATGTTCCTCGACGAGGCGCGCATCGCCGGGCTGCTGCGGCACCCGAACGTGGTCAGCGTGCTCGACGTCGGCGAGGACGAGACCGGCCCCTTTCTCATCATGGACTACGTGGAGGGGCTGTCGCTCGCGCAGCTCATCCGCGCGCGCCAGATCTCGGCCGGTGAGCCCGTCTCGACGCAGATCGGGCTTCGGATCCTGGTGCAAGCCGCGCGCGGGCTCGCCGCGGCCCACGAGCTGACGAGCCCGACGGGGGCGCACCTCGAGCTCGTGCACCGAGACATCTCGCCGCAGAACATCCTCCTCGACCTCGAGGGCACCGTGCGCATCGCGGACTTCGGCATCGCGCGAGCGGCCGGGCGCGCCACGGAGACGGAGAACGGCGTGCTGAAGGGCAAGCTGGGTTACCTCGCGCCCGAGACGCTCCAGTTCGCCGACAGCGACCACCGGGTCGACCTCTTCGCGCTCGGCATCGTCGCGTTCGAGCTCTTCACGGGCCGGCGGCTCTATCGGGGCGGGGACGTGAAGGAGACGGCGAACCGGATCCTGCACGAGCCGCCGCCGGACCTCGGGATGCTGCGCCCCGACGTGCCCGACGGCCTCGTCGAGCTGGTCTTCAGTCTGCTCGCCAAGGAGCCGGAGCTGCGCCCGGCGACGGCGCGCGAGGTCGCCGACGTGCTCGACCATCTGCTGGTCGACGTGGTCTCGAGCCAGGGCCCGACGCCGCTCGACGACTTCGTGCGACGACAGGCGGACGTCGAACAGATCGAGACGCGCCGCGCGCAGCTCGCGGCGGCGATGGACGCGCCTCGCGCCGTCGAGACCGCGGCGCCCCCAGCTCGACCGCGCTGGCCGATGGCGCTGGGCGCGGCCGCGCTGGCCGGGGTGGTCCTCATCGTCGGCCTCGGCGTCGGGATGGGCTGGTGGGCCGAGCCGTCCGAGCCCGAGACCATCTCGCCCATCGCGACCGATGAAGCCGCCGAGACGGCCGTGGACGAGCCGCCGAGCCAGGAGAGCGCGGCCGACGAGAGCACGGCCGACGAGAGCACGGCCGACGAGAGCACGGCCGACGAGAGCACGCCCGGCGAGAGCGCGGCCGACGAGAGCACGGAGCTGGAGGCGAGCGGCGCCGAGCCCGCGAGCGCCGCGGCGCCCCCCGACGCAGAGGAGCCGACGCTCGAAGCCCCGCGGCCGGCCCGGCGTCGTCGACCTGCACGGCGGAGGCGCACGTCGCGCCGCGGCGACATCCCGGTGGTGCATGAGTATTGACCGCCTGACGGTCCTCGCGGCGCTGCTCGCGCTCGTCCCCGTCACGGTTGCCGCGCAGGCGCCGACGGAGGCGGACGAGGCCGAGCGGCTCTTCCACGAGGGGGCGAGCTTGCTCGAGGAGGGGCGCTACGAGTCGGCGCGGGTCGTCCTCGAGCGCGCGCTCGCTCTCGAGCCGAGGGCGTCGACCGGCTTCAACCTCGCCTCGGCGTTGCAGGCTCTCGGCCAATCGTGGGAGGCGCACCAGCTCTTGACCCGCCTCGAAGCGGGGGAGCTGGGCGAGCTCGACGCGAGGCTGCAGGAGGCGCTGGTGGCGCTGCGCCGCGCCGTCGCGGAGGGGCTCGGGCGCCTCGAGCTGCGGGTGCGGACGCCCCGCACGGTGGAGGTCTTCATCGACGACGAGCGCGCGGGTGAGCTGGTGGCGGGCAGCGTGCTCGGCCGCCTCCTCCCGCCCGGACCGCACACCCTCCGCGCGGTGGCGGACGGCCACCACCCGTTCCGCGCGCAGGTCTCCCTCGAGCGGGGCCAGACGGCGCCGTTCGTGATCGCGCTCGAGCCCTCGGAGGCCACGCCCACCCCGCCAAGAGCCGATCCGGTCGAGCCGCCAGCCGCGCGCGAGCGGCCCGCAGGAGGGTTCGACGTCGGGCTCGCCGTGGGCTTGACGGTCGCCGCGGTGGTGGTGCTCGCGGTGGTGGGCGTGATCGTCGGCGTCGTCGTCAGCGGCGGCGGCGCGCCCTGCGACGAGGTCATCGGCTGCGTGGAGTTCTGATCCGCGCCAGCCGCGTAAGGTTCGGCGCCGCTCGCGCAATTCACCCCGCCCTCGGCCCCGCTCCACGCTCCGGAGGTCTGGAGGGCAGCATGCGTGGATTGATTCGAGGAGCGCTGGGACTGTGGCTGATCTGTGGCCTGGCTGGCTGCGAGTACGCGCTCGTGGCCGAGGGGAGCGACGCGGGCGACCGGGACGATCCACCGGCGCGCGACGGCGCGACCGCCGAGCCACCTCCCGTCGTCCGCGACGGCGGGGAGCCTCCCCCTCCCGTCGACGAGGACGCGGGACGACCGTCGAATCCCGCGGACGCGGGCGCGGACGGCCCGCGTGACGCGGGCTCGACGCCGCCGGTCGACGTGGACGGTGGGAGCACTCCGCCGGACTCGGGCCCGGGAGGCCCGCCGCCGCCCTGCGTGACCGGCGCCGGGCCGCTGCCCGTCATCCCCTGCGGCGCGGGCTTCGGCATGGAGACCCCGGCCGGCAGCGGACGCAGCGCGAGCCCTCCGCGAACCACCATCCACCGCGTCACCACGCTCGCGTCGTCCGGACCCGGGTCGCTCGACGCGTGCGTGAGCGCCTCCGGGCCGCGCGTGTGCGTGTTCGAGGTGTCGGGCGTCATCGAGCGCACCCGTGACCTCGAGATCTGGGATCCCTACATCACGATCGCGGGGCAGACGGCCCCCTCGCCCGGGATCTCCATCCACGGCGCCGGGCTGCGCATCGCCGCCAGCGACGTGCTCGTCTCGCACCTGCGGATCCGCGTCGGCGACCGCTCCGCGGGCCCGGCCGTGCACAGCCGCGACGCCATCCGGATCTCCAACCGCGACGGCGAGCCCCGCCGGATCGTCATCGACCACTGCTCGCTCGCCTTCTCGAGCGATGAGATGGCGTCGATCTGGTACCGCGCCGGAGACGTCACGTTCATCGACACGCTGATGGGGATGCCGCTCCACGACTCCATTCACGTGGACGAGGGCGCCAGCGGTCCGGCGCCTCACGGCTTCGGCCCCATCTTCGGCCAGGAGTCCGACCGGGTCGCGCTGCTGCGCAGCGTCCTCGCGCATCACCACGGCCGCAACCCGCTGTCGCGAACCGACGGCCTCGTGATGGCGAACAACGTCGTCTACGACTGGGGCAACGTCGTGACGAACCTCGCCTCCACGCGGGGCTCGGTCAACCGCTCCACGGTGGTGGGGAACGTCTACATCCCCGGGCGCGACTCCGTGTCCCGCCCGCCCATCCTGGTCAACTCGATGCCCTCGTCCTCGCGCGTCTACCTCGCCGACAACGTCGGGCCCGGCGTGACGTCGGACCCGTGGTCGCTCGCGGACAACCGCGCCGGCAGCTTCGTGGTCGCCTCCTCGCCGCCGGTCACCTACGCCGGCTACGCGCCGCGCCCCAGCGCGGGTCTTCGCGCCGACCTCCTGGCCACCGTGGGCGCGTGGCCCTCGGCGCGGGACGCGGTGGACCAGCGCATCGCGCGCGAGGTGGAGATGGAGACGGGCGGCATCATCAACTGCGTCTCGGCCGACGGGAGCTCCCGCTGCCGCGAGAACGGAGGCGGATGGCCCACGCTCGCGGAGAACACCCGCGCGCTGAGCTTGCCGGCGCGCCCGCACGACGACGACGACGGCGACGGCTACACGAACCTCGAGGCGTGGCTCTTCGCCTTCACCCCGTGAGCTGGGAGCTCTCGATCTCGGCGATGGCCGCGCGCCACGCTTCGGGCAGCGGGATCTTGCTGCCCGAGGCGTAGTCGAAGCTGACCACCACGCCCTCGCCCTTCGCGGCCACGGTCGCGAGGCGCTCACTCCAGACCGCGTACTCCATGCGGAAGCGGTCGTCGCCCACCTCGGGGATGCGCGCGCCGACCGTGACCGTGTCCGGATAGGTGACCGGCGCGCGGAAGCGGCACTGGGTGGAGGCGAGGATGGGGCCGGCACCCGAAGGCGTGCCCTCGATGATGCCCATGCGCTCGAAGTACGCGATGCGCGCGCTCTCGAAGTACTGGAAGTAGACGGTGTTGTTCACGTGCGCGAAGGCGTCCATGTCCCCCCAGCGCACGGGGAGGGTCAGCTGGACCGGGAAGCCCTCGAGCGCGGCGGTGTCTCGCTCAGCCACGGAGCTCACTCCGGCAGACGGAAGGCGAGCTCGGGGGCGGTGAAGCCGTTCGGGAACACGGCGCCGATCATGGAGATGACGCGCATGCTCTGCCCGGTCGCGTCGGCCTCGACGACGGCCTGGCAGCCCTGGTTGCCGCAGACCGGCTGGACGAGGGCGCTCAGCGCGCTCTCCGGGTCGACCGACTCCTGGTGACGCACCGTGAAGGCGCCCTCGGTCGCGGGGTCGGGCTCCTCTTCGCCTTCGGCCGGCGCGGCCGGCGCGGGGGCGATGCCTTCGATGAGCGCCGGGCCGCCGCCGCCGCCCTCGGCCTCGGGCTCGGGCGCGTTCGTCTGGCGGAAGGTGACCTTCATGCCCTGGCCACGGGTCCAGAGGGTCATGCCGAGATCGCCGCCCTCGGCCACGCTCGCGTAGGGGCCGTCGCAGTCGATGTACTGACCGGCGCGGCACGCGTCGTAGACCTCGCGCCAGTGCTCGGTGAAGGCGCTCCAGGGCACCGCGCGGCCGGAGAACTCGGCCGGCTGCTGGTCGTTCGGGATCACCCGCCAGTTCGTCAGCGGCATCCAGCCCTTCGAGGGCGACTCGCCGAGGGTGCGGACGGCGATGTGGACCTCGCGGAGCCCCACCGCGTGCACCGTGTTCAGGGTGGTGACCAGCGTCTGATACGGGACGTTCGCGTGCACCTCGAGCGCGGCGCTGCCGCGGGCCGGCTGCGCGGTGAGCTCCTGGCGCAGCTTGGTGATCACGTGATCGGCGAGCTCTCCCTCGGGGAGCCGGCCGCTCGTCAGCTCCAGGACCGGTCGGTGGTTCAGCCGGAGCTCGGTCGGGCTGATCTCGATCCGCGCCGCGTTCGAGGGCTCGCTGCCCTGGTTGTTGCGGCTGATGGGCAGCTCGTAGAGGCCGACGATGGGCGTCGTGTCGAGCGGCTCTTCTTCGGTCTCCTCGCCACACGCGGCGAAGGCGGTGGCGGCGAGCAAGGACACGAGGGTGAGCCCGAGGGTGCGCGTGCGGAGGTTCATGGCGGCGGAGCGTACCCCGGACGAACCGGGCGCCGAAAGCCCCCGACTTTGTGGCCGGGGGTTGGCGCGGTAGCCTGACCCCATGCGCTGGTGTGCTCTGGTCTTGACGGTGGGGATCCTCGGCGTCGGGTGCGCGCGCACGACGCTCCGATCGGACCTCGGTGAAGGCGGCACGCTCGACGGGTCGGTCCCCGACGCGGCGCCGTGCAGCTGCGCCGACGATGCGGACTGCGCCGAGGGCGACGTGTGCCGGAGCTGCAGCTGCGTGCCCGCGCCCGAGCGCTGCCGCGGCGACTTCGAGTGCCGGCCCGGGGAGCGCTGCGAGCGCGGCGAGTGCGTGTTCTCGGGAGACTGCCGGAGCGACGGCGACTGCGACCCGGGAGACCGCTGCGTGGAGGGCCGCTGCGCGCGCACCGTCGAGTGCACCTCGCGCGGCGACTGCGGGCCCGACGAGGACTGCGTGGACGGCGTCTGCGTCGCGACCCCGGACTGCTCGGACGCGACCCCCTGCCCCGGCGACGGCTTCTCGTGCGTGTCGGGGCGGTGCGTGTTCACCGGGGAGTGCGCGGGCGACGACGACTGCAGCGTCGGGTTCTCCTGCGAGGGCGCGCGATGCGTGTTCACCGGGGACTGCGTCGACGATGACGACTGCGGCGTGGGGGCGCGCTGCCAGGACGCGCGCTGCGTGGCGACCGGATGCGGGCGCGACACGGACTGCCCGAGCGGGGAGATCTGCAGCCCCCTGCTGCGCCGCTGCGTGCCCCGCGACGAGTGCGTGCGCGACGCGGACTGCCCCGTCGGGCAGCTCTGCCTGGTCGGCAACTGCACGCCCATCCCGCGCTGCATGACGAGCGCCGATTGCCCGCCGCCCGAGCGCTGCGACGGGTTCCGGTGCGTGCCCGGACCCGAGTGCCGGACGGACGGCGAGTGCCGGACGGATGAGCGCTGCGACGGAGACACCTGCCAGCCCATCACGTGCGCCGCCGACGGTGACTGCCGCGCCGGGTGGCGCTGCATCGCGAGCCGCTGCCTGCCGCCCTTCGTGTGCGGGCGGGACGAGGACTGCCCGTTCCCCGGTCAGGTCTGCCGCGACCGCGCCTGCCAGGTGCCGGGCGGATGCACGTCCGACGCGGGCTGCGGGCCGATGGCGCCGGTCTGCATCGACGGCGCGTGCGTGCCCCTGCCTCCGCCGAGCTGCTCCCGCGACACCGACTGCCCGGCCGGCCAGCAGTGCAACTTCGGCTTCTGCGAGGCCATCCGCGAGTGCCCGACGGACTTCACCTGCCCGCCGCCCAGCGTCTGTGAGCGCGGCGGCTGCGTCCTGCCGCCCGAGTGCACGAGCGCGGCCGACTGCATGGCCAGCGGACTCGACTGCGTGGGCGGCCGCTGCGTGCCCACCGGCGTGTGCGGGAGCGACGGAGACTGCCCCGCGCGCTACGCGTGCGTGAGCGGGAGCTGCGTGTTCGTCGGCAGCTGCGGGCGAGACGCCGACTGCATGGCCGGCTTCCGGTGCGTCCTCGGGAGCTGCGAGCTCGTCCCGGGCTGCACCGCCGACGCGGACTGCGCGATGGGGGAGCGCTGCGTGAGCGGGACGTGCAGCGCCGCGCCGTGCCGCAGCGACACGGAGTGCGGCGCGGGGAGGGTCTGCAACCTCGGCACGCGGACCTGCGTCCCCGACATCACGTGCAGCGCCACCACGGACTGCCCGCTCGGCTGGAGCTGCATCGGCGACCAGTGCTACTCGTTCCCGTTCTGCAGCCCGCCCGGGCTCATGGGCGGCTGCCCGCCGGGCACGGTGTGCGCCGACTCGATGGTGTGCTTCGTGGCGCCGGAGTGCATGGCCGACGGTGACTGCGCGGCCGGGCAGCGCTGCGACGGCGGCTACTGCCAGCCGACGACGTGCAGCGCCGACGCGGACTGCTCCTTCAACTGGAGCTGCGTGGCGAGCCGGTGCTTGCCGTGGCTCCTCTGCGGCAGCGACGCCGACTGCCCCGACATGCGCACCTGCGTCAACAACACCTGCACGGTCCCTGGCGGTTGCATGCGCGACACGGACTGCCCGCCGACCCAGAGCTGCTTCGCGGGTCTCTGCTTCAGCCTCCCGCCGCCCGCCTGCACGACCGACACGGACTGCATCGCCGGAGAGCGCTGTCAGCTGGGCTTCTGTCAGCCGAGCACCCCGTGCCGCATCAGCCGCGACTGCCCCACGGATCAGGTCTGCGTGGGGGGCTTCTGCCGCCTCCCGACCGAGTGCCTCGCCGACGCCGACTGCGACCCGGGGGAGCGCTGCGACGAGCGGGCGCAATGCGTCCCACGCTGACGGTGCCACGAGAGGGTCCCCGCGTTGACTTTTCGTGCTGTCCTCTTGCACATTCGCGGTCCAGGGTCGACGCTGTTCACTGACCGTGACCTCGGGACTGTTCCAGATGCCTCCCACGAAAGGCGATCAGGCCTTCATGGGGCGCTTCCTCCTCCTGGAGGACGACGCGACCATTCGGGAGCGCTTGCGCGCGCGTCTCGAGGTGCATCGGCCGGTGGACCTCGCCGACTCGATCTCTGCGGCGCGCGTGCTGCTCGCGGAGGAGCGGCCGTTCGTGGGGTACGCGTTCGACATCCACCTCGCGGACGGAAGCGGGCTCCGGCTGCTCGACCAGCTCCGGGCCGCCGGCGCGTCGGCGCCAGCCGTGGTGATGACCGGCCTGCCGCTGACCCGTGATCTCGTGCTCGAGGTCGGCCCGCTCGGGCGGCTGCTGCCGAAGCCGACCACCCCCGGCGCCGTCGAGGGCTTCGACCAGGGGATCGAGGCGTTCGTGCGCGACGCGCTGCTCTTCGAGCGGCGCTCCCTGGGCCTCAAGGCCACGCTCTTCGATCTCTCGGACGGATCCCTGACGCCCACCATGATGGAGGTGGCGCTGCTCGGGATCCGCGGCTGGTCTCGCGAGGAGATCGCCAAGCACCTCGGCGTCTCCGTGACGACGGTGCGCAACCACATCTCCGACGTGCTCGACCGCTGCGGCCTCAAGGGCCAGAGCCTCCGCGCGCTCCGGCGCCGCGTCGAGGATCTGGACGCCGGCCGCGCCGAGCGCGAGTAGCAGCGCGACTCACTCCGGAAAGGGGATCGCCTGGCGTCCTGCTTGCGCGCGGAGCCGGGCGATGAGGACGTCGTCCGCCGTCTCGGCCGTGTAGGGGTACTCCGCCGCGGCGTCGAAGACGGTCTCGGGCATGTGCTCGGTCATCTCGATCACGTCGCCCGGGAGCGGCCGCTCGAGGTTGCCCCGGAGCCGCACCGCTCCGCGGCCCTCGCCCTCCGAGATCACCTTGTGGCCCACCGCGGTCTGCGGAGCGAGCACGTTGTTCTCGACCAGCATCTGTCCAGGTGAGATGCGGACGGACATCGCCGTGCCGCTGCGCCACTCGATGAGGTTGTTGAACGAGTGCGCCCACCCCATGCGGATGAACGGGAGCCGCTGCACACAGTCCTCGTACCAGTTGTGATGGCCCGTCCAGCGCATCCCGGCGCCGTCGCCCGTGTCCGACGACGCGCCCACGAGCATGGTCTTGTCGTGGTTGCGGATGTGCGTGTACGAGATGGTCACCTCGGTGACGCCCTCGGTCGCGTCGAACGCCCCGTCGCCGCCGTTCTCGAGGTCCATGTGGTGCACCCACATGCGCGCGCCGCCGTCGTAGAACCGGATCAGGTCGTCGGCGCTGTCTCGAATGGCGAAGTGGGTCAGGATCACGTTGCCGCGCCCGCCCTGCACGAACAGGCCGTCGCCCGTGACGGTGATGTCGGCGCCGCGCCCGTCGACGGTCTTGTCGCTCTCGACCTGGATCGGGGAGCGGAGCGCGATCTCGCCGCTCACGCGGAAGCGGATCCACGCCGGGCCGACCGCCTCCGCGGCGGCGCGGAGCGAGCCGGGGCCGTCGTCGGCCAGCGTGGTGACGTCGACGACGGGGCCGCCCGCGCCGCCCGTGGTGAAGCGCCCGAAGCCGACGCGCTCGTCGAGGATCGCCTCGTGCGCGGG
>JAOYNT010138340.1:0-11398 GCA_037575995.1 Lingulaulax polyedra | reverse complement strand
GGGTGGCACCCAGCAGCCGACAGCAACCGCAGCGCCGGGTGCTCTATCTTCCTGCGCAAGGGGTTCTTTGATCGCTGGTCAGTGACGGTGCCTTTCGCGGTGCCCGACAGCCTGGCGGGCCGGTTCGTTGCCCTGCGAGCGGGTTCCGCCAACAAGAATTTCCAGTTCGTCTTCTCCACGGCGTACTTCCCGCCCAAGCCGCAGCAGCGCGGCCAGGCGGCCGCCTATTGGCGCACCTGCACGGCCATTATCAAGTGGCTCAAGGATCTGTTCGCAGCCCTGCGTAGCCGAGAGGTGCTGTGCCTGGGCATCGATCTCAACGACGACATCGGCCTGCCAGGCGACGACGGTGTGGCGGGCCCCTACGAGTTCAACACGTCCACTCACGTTGGCAAGCGGCTCCGCGAGGTGCTCTCGCGCGAGGGCTACTGCTGCGTGAACACGTTCTTCAACTCTGGCCACACCTAGAACAGCGGGAAGAGCGTCAGCCGCATTGACTACCTGATCATGAAGCAGAGCACGGTCGACACGGTCAGGAGTTGCGCCACCGTCTCGCGGCTGGGCGCCATCCTGCAGCCCACCATTGCGCCTGGACAGCGAGACCACGTGCCGCTCGCGACTACGCTGGCCGTGCACGTCAGCAAGGGCGCCCCCGAGCGGCCTCCGCAGCTCGAACCCGACGCGCTGATGCGGTGCTGGACCAAGGGCGAGATGCGGCACGAGCTCGTCAGCAGGGTCGAGGAGGGCGTCACCAGCGTCTCCTGGACGGAGTGGCAGCAGCTCGCGGAGTCCTCCACCCCCGACGCGTTGTGGACCAAGATGCTGTCCGTCATCTGGGAGGCGACGCACCAGGTCAAGGGGTTCTTCCGGCCCAGGGAGGAGAAGGACCAGGCGCTCGTGGCGGAGCGTATGCGGCTGCTCAAGGAGCACGCGAACGCCAAGCTGAGACTCGGCATCGAGGAGATCGAGGAGGCCAGGCTCACGGTCTGCCGAGCCTCCCGCGCCCTGCGAGCTCATCGCCGCCGGCTCGACCGTGAAAACACCGAGGCGTTCGGCAAGCAGCTCGTCCACAGTTGGCACACCAGGAACTTCGCGCAGCACTGGCGCATTGCCAGGGCACTGGCGAGGCGTTGCAGGGGCCCCAAGAAGCGGAGGTACAACGTCGCCGCGAGGTACGTCCCCACGTCCACCGAGCTCAACGACTTCCTGCGGGCGCCTCCCGAGGAAGGGGGCATGGCTGCGAGGGAAGTCGACCCAGAGGAGGTGCGAGCGCTCGACCATCAGCAGGCCGAGGATGACAGTTGGATGCGCGCGCGGCTGGCGACCAAGGAGCTGATCGAGCAGGACTTGCGGTACACCACGAACTACATGCGGAGAGCTGGCAAGCGCAAGTCGTCGCCCAGGTGGAGCCTTCCCCTCGAGGTGTTCCTCTGCCTGCTGCGGCCCGAGGACAACATATCAGTGCGCGGCATGGGCGTCGAGTACCACCTGGGCACCGCTGTCTCCAGGGCCCCGGGCACTGCCATTCGGCAGGTGTTCGAGCTGGTCATCAGCACCACGAGGCGCGCTGGGCTGCCCCCCCCGGAGGCGGTACGCTCGCAGTCCTGGAACATTGACAAGAAGAATGGCAAGACCGAGATGAAGGGGCTCAGGACCATTCACACCTTCTGCGCGTTCTGGCGCTCCTTCCTCGGGGGCCGGTTGGCCGTTTGCAAGCCGCCTCCACTGCCCTACTACGAATGCGGCTGCGTCAAGGGCAAGGCCAGGGAGGAGGCCATGCTGACCTCGATGACGGCCACCTGGCGCCTGGCTCAGCGTGGCATCGGGTACGCCAGGGTCCATGCCGATGGCACCAACGTTTTCATGGCTGCGCACGGGGCCACGCTCGATCGGGCCGCCTCGCGCATCGCTGGTCCCTCCCAGGCCGAGTTCGAGTTCTTCCAGCAGACCTATCAGCGCGGGCTGGCCACCGTTGCCTGCAGCGACCGCGAGGTGACAGTGGCCCCAGGCCGGGGCGGGCTCATGGGGCACCCAGTGATGGTGCGCCTCTTTCTGCAGTCGTTCAGCCCCCCTGTCGAGCGCTGGCGGTCGGCGCAGACCTGGGATCCTGACCGCGGCCTCCTGTGGGCGAGCCACCCAGTCTCGGGCGAGCTGCAGGACGTGTCCATCAGCAAGTGTGTCGACGACACGGCGAAGGTGCTGGCCATCCCCGACAACCAGGCGCAGACTGTGCAGGCCAAGGTGCGGCGCAACCTCGAGGATTTCACGATGGCCATCGAGCCTGATGGGTTCGCGCAGAACGAAAGCAAGGCCGAGGTGGGTGTGCTGCTCCTGGGGCCTGGATCGATCGACCAGCGCAGGCGACTGCAGGACGGCAGGGTTCCCCTGGCCGGCCGGCTGACAGAGGCCGCCAGGCTCCTGGGAGGGCTGCTGGACAACGAGTTCAAGACTGCTCCCGAGGTGGCCAAGCGGCTCGAGGCCATGCGCGTCGGCTACTACAGCATGGGCCGGCTCTGGTCGGCCAGGGTCACGCTCCGCAACACCAAGCGGCTCGCCATGCTCAGCGTGGTGCAGGGGGGCGGGCTCTCGGGGCTCATCGTGTACGTCCTCACGCACAGGGACTTCAAGAGGCTCAACGCGTGCCTCCTGGCGTTCCTGCGGAAGGGCATGGGCAAGCAGGCGTTCACCCAGTGCGGCGAGAAGTGGTCCAGCAAGGACAACATGGCCGTCATGAAGTGGTGGAGGGTCGCCCCCATCGAGCTCGAGCTCAGGGTCAGGCGCCTTGGGTGGTTCGCCACGATGCTCAGGGACACCGCGGCCCATGGGCAGGTGCTGAGCGTCCTGCTCGGCCGCATGGGTGGCGAAGAGGAGCCGCCAGTGGTCGATGGTCGCCTCACTGCAGCCGCACCCCCCTGGGCGCACCTGGTCGAGAGCGATTTCCTGGCCATCGAGGCCCACGCAGGCGACCTGGTGCAGCGGGCGGGGCGCGGCATCTGGCGGTTGCTGCACGACGACGAGCTACAACAGGAGTTCATCGAGTTCGACTTCACTGTCCTGCGCAGCGAATTCTTCCGCAACAGTATCCCTCCGAGCGGGCTGTCCTACTTGGCGGACCACGTAGCCGAGTCTGACTGCGACGAGCCAGAGGAGAACTTCCAGTGCATGCACGAGTTGCCTGACGGTGGGGTCTGCGGGGTTTTTCTTCCCTCTCGCAAAGCGTTCCAGGCGCACGCGAACCGAGCCCACCAGTACCGGAACCCGATCGCAAAGAACACGGTCACCAACGTTTGCATCTGGTGTAACAGCACACTTGCCAGTACCAGCAGCGCAGTACAGTACATGCAGTGGGCCAGGTTCTACAACAGATGCAGAGCAGGGCGATCCCTACATACAGTCATGCAGCCTCCCGCGACACTCCAGTGCCCGAGTTGCGAGGAGTGCGCCGACACTGCCCAAGAGCTCCTACAGCACATCACGGCCTGCCACTTGCCTCCTCCCGCCGGCCATGTTGTCATCGCCCCCCTGGTTTCTGGGCGGCAGCAGCACCGACGCGGCCATAGACGAGGGCAGCACCACCAACCCCAGCAAGCGCGGCCGCGCCAACACAGCGGGCGAGGACACCGTTCCGGCGGGCTCCAGCGGCGACACCTCGGTGAACCAGCCCAGCCAGCTCGTGGCGGCGGCGGTGGCGGCAGCCGGCAACGGCAAGAAAAAGGGCGGTAAGGACGCGGCGCTCTGGGAGGTCGTGCTCATCCTCACGACGCTCAGCCTGCAGACCGCGCAGCAAACGAGGGCGTTTTTCGGCACGTGTTTCATGACGGGCATATTCGCGGCGGATCACCAGCTCCTCAAGGGCATGCGCAAGGTTGGCGAGGAGTACCACCAGAAGACCAAGGGCAAGCCGGGCCACGGACTCGGCCCACCAGTGTTGCACCAGTTCCCCTTCTTGCTCCGGTTCCTGCTCGAGCACGAGGCGGTGACGAAGGGTTGCAAGGACCACCTGACCGAGTTCTGGCAGCAGCACGTCGAGAAGGACAACGGCGACGACCTCATCCATCATGTCAAGCACCTCCAGGTCTCCAAGCACTACTCCAAGGACAAGAAGAAGTTGCACGTGGGCGTCAAGGACGATAAGCTCGAGTGTTGCCTCAAGGTGGCGTTGGTCGCGGCCGGCGCGGAGTCCAAGATCGGGCGCCCTCCAGCGGGCTACCTCGAGCGCAAGGCATCGAAGATGTTCGAGCAGTACAAGGCGGCCGGGGGCAAAGAGTGAGGCACTCGCGTATCACGGCGACTGGCTCTGGAGCGCCGGTGCGATTGGCGAACGTTTCTGACGGCAGGGCGCGAGCGCAGGCTCTCGGCGTTGCGATCGCGGCGCAGGGCAGGCGCCCCTCTGCACAGGAGCGAGCTGAGGTCATCGCCTTGCTCACTAATGGGCACTAGGCCAGTGTCCAGGGCGCCCTGCATGGCCCACTGCGGTCGGTTGCAGCAGGCACGCCCGCGGGCCAGAGTGTCCGCAGTGGCCGACACCCGCGGCTCTGCCGCTCTCTTCCTCGTAAATCCAGCCTGTAGATTGCAGGCCACGCAGATCCCCCATGCATATGGCTGCACGTTTTTCCTCCGCCGGACCGGAGTGGATCCACGCGTCGTCGAGTCGAGTCGAGTCGAGCCCATGTTCCTAGGTCAGAGCATCTCTCCAGGTACGTGCGGTCCGTGCCCAAAGGAGATCGAGGTGAAGAGACTCCTGGGTCTCATGCAAGCTTTGTTGGTGTGTCTGGGTTTGCACAGATTGACTGAGTTTGCCGTCCGAAGTTGAATGCGCGTCGGAAAGAACGCCCATTGTCTGGATGAGAGTGGTTTTCTTGGGATTAGCGATCAAAAATGCAGCCACCTTCAGTATGAAGTGCGATGGCATGAAGCATGGTCGGTTGCTCTTACGAAGCGGCAAGCGTGGTACTTGTGATGTTGCGTGGGCACGTGTGCTCATGGGTGGCCATGACAGGGATGGTTCATCACCAGATCCACCTCGGCAGTTGCATCCGTGATTTTTTCGCAATCACCTTGAGTTTCGATTGTTTCATTTCCCATGTTTTTCACGGTGGTTCGGTACTTGCAGCTCGATCGAGTCATGGGCGAAGCACCAACGCACACGGGCCACCACCGGAAATTCGATGTTGATGTTCATGCACCATCCGCTTATGCTGCAGTGTGGTGTGCAATGACACTAAGTAATCGCCACGGCGTTGCCAGCATACTGGGTTGTGGAGTAGAGACATCAGTATAGGACAGGTTGGCATCATCGTGGGTGGAGTTGGCATCATCGCGGGTGGAGCAACCGTTGCAAACACAATGCCCAACCTCGACATTGGGGCTCTGCAGTTGGTCATTAGTTTGCTGCTGATTTCAACAGCAACATCCATCTTTAGAGTTCCTTTGGCGGCAGATATGCTGCTTGGTCTGGTTTGTCACACAGAGCACTTGCCAGCTTCGGGCGTCAGTATTGTATCGGTCGGCGATCCATGGCAGTTTTACATTGTTGGTGCAGTGCATCATCATCACTGGGCAAGTGATCCCTTTCTTGTGCAAGTCCTCATGCGCTCACTTGTGTGGCAGCTGGGTTTTACCATATTGTGCGTCTGGCGAGTTGTCATGGCTCACGTTTACCCATCTTGATCCACGGCGAAGGCAAGCGTGCGATTTTGTCATCACGTGTTTGCCATCTAGCTTTGGAGGTCGGAGCATGGCAAGCAACGCATCTCATGTCAGACCAGACACATTTGATATCGAGCATAGCTTCATTTAGTCGGCTCCGCCCGTGGATCTGTGTTGGAGTGAGTAAGCGGACGTCAAGTGCATTTTTCCAGCCAAATGGCTCGCGTCATCAGTGAGCCAATCATGCCAATAACTGTAATGCCGATGTTTCACAGTTGGATTACCCAACCCTGTGCAACATGTGGGTCGGGTTTGGTCCTGGCCGTGCGCAGATTTGGGCAGCTCCGGTTTCACAGCAGTGCAATGACCCAGGTTATCACCCAACGGTGGTTGACAGCCACCTGGCACCCATCAAGAGGTTTCGTGCTTGCGACAAGTAAGCCACAGGAAGTGAGCAGCTGGCATGTCTGTTTGACGGATTTGGCACCATCAAAGCTGCATTCCTGACACTAGTTTTGCACAGTGCAGCGGGTTGCATGTCATCGGGGTTTTACCATCCAAGATCAAAGTGGTTGAGGCATAACAACCTATGGCAGGTTTGAGCATGAGTGTTTCACGATGGGCACCCGTGTATGGTTTAGGGATACCCAGCTCATTTTTTCAGACTCTGCGGACATGTTTCAAGCAGGTGGGTGCCTGGTTGTCGGTGAATGCAGCAAAGTCAGTGGAGTAGGTTAAAGTGGCGGCATGCCACGTTCTACCCATGTTGCTCACGCAGATTTGACGCCATGCATTGGCACGTACTTGGTCGTACAAGGTTTTGTGGTTGTCAGGCTGGGTGGCCGTGCTCTGGCAACGGCAAGCTCCGGAGACATACAACAGTGTTCCGACCTGATATGCAAGGTATGGTGATAAACGTGTGTATTGCACGTGTGTGTCTTGCTAGCAATTGTCACTCCAGCCATATGGTTGAAGGATTGATTTTTGCAGAAGTGGATTGAGGAAGGCGTGTTGCCAGTGTAGTTTGGATGCACAGGCACCTGTTTTGATCAGTAGAGGATCAAGGGGTGCATAACAGTACAACCTATCTGCCAGGACTCGAAATGATAGTTGAAGTTTTGATTCAGTTTCACCACGTGATATTGACCAGGGCAACGCAGTGTTACAAAAGTAGCAATGTTGCAGCCGAAACTGGTTGCATTCACCAGCCTTGGTACTCACGAGCTTGTTGAAGCAGCGGTCCCACCCCTGTATCCACGGCCCGGCCTGCCCGGCCCGGCTTATCGTTGCTTGCCACCGAGATGTGCTGCAGCACCACGGGCAGGTTTCAAAGGATGTGCGTTGCAGGAGGCAGCATTGGGTGTTGCTGCTAGGCAAGCCAAGCCTCAACGCGCTCCTGGCCATTGGTCCCCCAACCCCACCCCCGGAAGGCATCTGGGCAGGTGTCTCCCATTCAAGGTTGCTAGAGAAGGCGGGATGCCCTGCCGGTTTGATACCGTTCCCACGACTCACACCGGCCTTTGGGCTCGTTTGGTAGAGCGAGCCATGGGGCAGGCCCTCATTCGTTCCTTGGACAGCGTAAGTTCAACCATTCTTGGGTGCATTGAATCCGAATGCAGTCGCTTGCAGTATACAGTTTTGCACAAACCCAAGCGATAATTCCAATCACCAGTGCAAGCATATTGCTGGGCGGAAGGTCATGATGCCCGAGATACGAAGAGACGGATGCACAGCCATGTCGTAGATGCAACGATGCCGTGGGCAGCATGACCACCTGCACAGCTCTGCGGGCTCGCGCCACTTGGAAGTCAGGCCAGTTCCATTCTTTGCTGCAGTGCCGGTCTTGCATTGGTGCGTATTTTTTTTGAAGTCCATTTTTTAGGTACATTGCAATTCATCGCAGTATGCGTTGGTGTGCGTTTCAGAGCTTGGTGTGTTGTGGCATTCCTGCTTGGAACCTTGCAGTCATCGTTGTCTGAATATCGCCCTTGTCACAGCCAGGGAACAGTGTGGTCCGTCCAGTCCATTCTCGTGCTCCTCTCCGTTTGGGTAACTTGTGATTATTAGCGGCTCGCGCTTGCCAGAGTCGATCCATTGCAAGCGCACTGAGGCATTTTGGGCAGATTGCATTGCGTTTCGCTCAGCAGGTTTGTGTAAGATTTGAACCACTTCACAATCCGTACCCATGAGACCAGGCCCAACAAAGCACGGAGAGTGAGATGTTCTGGATTTGAAGGTTGCAAATTTCTTGGACTCTGCACCGACATGCAGAAACAGGCATTTTCAGTGGCAGCACAGAAGCTCCATCTTCGTCATTCTGGCGGCGTTTTGCATTTTTTCCACATGTTTCCATTTCCCCTTCATTGCGTTCGTGGCAGGGACCATTGTGTCGTAATATGGCTGTGTTGGCAATTACAGGCCAGTGCAGACATTTGGTCGGTAGGACGCCTTCAGGGCACACAGGATTTCGAGCATGTCCGAAGTAGTCGCAGTCTTTGATCGCAGATTTCAACAGAATGTATGGTTGAAATGATAAACAAAAGTGATTCATGCCTGTTTAACGCTTGCCACCGGTTGAGTGCATGTGGCAGTGTACAAGCAAACCTAGATGTGTTGATGACAGCACATTCATGAAATGTCCTACCGTGTTGATTTCCAAATGGATGATATCTTCAATGCATTGCCTATCACAAGAATTGCGCACCAACCATGATGCCACGCACAGCAAACAGCCGCACGTGTTGGCAGCAATTGAAGACGATGAGTCATGACTTGATAAAAAAAAAAAAGACACGGAAGCCGGAAATCATGGTGCAACAAGTTTATCAGAATGTGTTTGTGTGAGTACATCCAGCAGGTGTTGTAATCACATGGAACGTGACACATGGATATGACTCAGATTCAGCATTCTCCATGACGCCTTTTTGTTGCGGCACAATTTCATAACACTTCATGCGACCACTAGGGCCTTCCACGTTGAAATTTGGCCTTTCTTAATTTTGAATTGTATGCGTTGCTGCGTGAGGTTTGTTTGGTGAAGAGTTTCGGTCGTTGCAGGATTGGGATCAGGCGTCCGAGGTTGTAGCGCCTGCAGTCCATTGGCGACAGTTTGCTGTGTTGAATAGAGCGATTAGAGGCAGCAGGCGAATCACCGTGTTTGGCAAAGTCCTGATTTTTTTTGTGCGACAGCTCTTTGTCATTTCGCTTGGCACAGCGGCCGCCAAATCTTTTTGGAAGCATACACATGCGCGGTGGCCTGTGGTTACAGCTGTTTTCCTTCATGGTTCCCCATGCTGCCCGGTGTGACCTTGCAGCCGACCAAAAGCGTTTAATTGCCTCTGCCTCGGTGTGGTAGTTTGCCGGGAATCTGATGAGTTCGAGTTTCATATCTGCCTTGTCAGCATTCCGTGTGTACACAAACCTGTGGCTTGCCAGGCGAATCATCTCATTCATGGTGCTCTCGGTTTTTGCCACTTTGGGGAGCTGTTTTCGCGTTGCTGTGTGCATTGAGTTGTTTTCCGAATGGCTCATCATGGAGCAGACCCTGCATCCTATCTTACCTCCCCGCACCACCAATTGATCGCAGACCCGTGAGCAAACGTTGTTTCCGTCCATGGCATTGCAAGTGCATTTCTGCATTTGACTGCATTTTCCTGATCATGTCCACATCATTGGGAGGCCCATGTGATGATTGTAGCACGAAACCAGCCCTTGGAATTTGGAAGATGTGCTGACTCTGGTTGCAATGCCCAAGTTGTTTTCTTGGTTGCCCAGCTTTTCTCAAAGTCGGGCCGCGCCCAGTCATGCAGAGGTCACCGCGGTGTCACGAGTCTTTTGATGACGATTGCAGGAGGGAAGGCCCCGCCGCCTCTCAGTAGATCCCGCATGTGCGTTTGTGAAACGAGGTGTCTCCATTGTCCCACAATCGAAGTGCAGCGGAGAGGAGAGCGCGAGAGCGAGCACCGCATGAGAATGATGATGAATTGACACCCAGCCCCTAGGAAACGTGGGACGTTTGTATTTGCAAGTAATTCTGTGCGCCGAACGTGCGACATTGCTTGCTTGCTGGTAACCCAGCTTTGGATGCAACTGCGTTATGTTGCTCTTGAGTGTGTGCTATGCATTTGAATCATCTGAGTAGAGCACCCAGCGAGTTGCCGACGCATGCTCACGAGGTGCTACGTACTTTGGCATGGCCATGGCAGCACTTTGGAGCTCTCTGGCCGCGTGAACTCTGTGAATCTCAGGTGTTGTATGGGCGAGGAACAAGCATCGCGAACAAGTCAGCTCACACTGGCGCGCAATGTTTTCCCTGAATGTTTTTCCTGGCATTTTTTGTCCCGCATTCTTCCCCCGCATGTTTTTTCCCGCGTTTTTGTTTCCCACATTTTTCCCTCCGCACCCCCTTTGGCCCTCGCCGAACGCCAGAAGGTGTGCCTCCCGCTAATCCTGCGAAAGAGTCTGCGAACAAAAGTTTCTGCGAACAATGTTTCTGCGCCCGAATGTATTTCCTTCCCCCCATATTGCGTAGTTTTGTTGTCGCAGTCACAATGCCTGCAAGGTTGTCATTCTCGCTCTGCGACCCCCTTCTTAGGCAGCAGCCCTAGGTGTCGTTGCCATTTCATGCTTCTGCCCATCCTACCGAGACGGCGCAACCCGCTCATTTCATATTGGGCCAGCGACATGTGTTAGTTGCGTGCCAGACACATTCAATTACACGTTGCGTGTTGTCATCCTTTGCATAGCCAATGCATCTTCCGTAAGGTTTCTGCGTATGCACAGGAAGCAGTTTCTCATCATTCATCTTGTAAGCGCACAACAAGCCCTGTGCATGATTGTCGATTTTCAGAGCTGGTATCATGTCTCCGATGTCGCATTTACCGTCCTGAGGGGCAAGCAGGTGCAGGGCATCAACACAATGCCTGCCCATGTTCCAGCGCCACCTCGGCGCAAGTGGCACCCCAGCGGGCGCGGGCACGGTTCCCATGGAGTCGGACGTTCGCCTTGGCTCGTGCTCTGCCGAACGGCTGTACTGAGCAGCGGGGCCGGCTGGCTGGACGAGGCGATGTGGCTCTCCGTCATCGTGTACAACCCGATGTTCCTGCTGGCCAAGGGGCGCGCCTCTCTCGTCAGTGAGGTGTTGTCCAAGGCGCACGTCGTGCTCCTGCCAGGCACGCAGTTCAAGTGTTTCGCGCGTGCCGACGAGGTCACGAAGTTCCAGGCCGAGCACCACACGCACTACGCCTGGGGGTGGCACCCAGCAGCAGCCGACAGCAACCGCAGGTCCGGCTGCTCTATCTTCCTGCGCAAGGGGTTCTTTGATCGTTGGTCAGTGACGGTGCCTTTCGCGGTGCCCGACAGCCTGGCGGGCCGGTGCGTTGCCCTGCGAGCGGTTTCCGCCAACAAGAATTTCCAGTTCGTTTTCTCCACGGCGTATTTCCCGCCCAAGCCGCAGCAGCGCGGCCAGGCGGCCGCCTATTGGCGCATTTGCACGGCCATTATCAAGTGGCTCAAGGATCTCCTCGCAGCCTTGCGTAGCCGAGAGGTGCTGTGCCTGGGCATCGATCTCAACGACGACATCGGCCTGCCGGGCGACGACGGTGTGGCGGGCCCCTACGAGTTCAACACGTCCACTCACGGTGGCAAGCGGCTCCGCGAGTTGCTCTCGCGCGAGGGCTAGTGCTGCGTGAACACGTTCTTCAACTCTGGCCACACCTACAACAGCGGGAAGAGCGCCAGCCGCACTGAC
>JAOYNT010137242.1:0-11416 GCA_037575995.1 Lingulaulax polyedra | reverse complement strand
CAGGTCGATCCCCCTCCTGGCGACAATGGCAGCGCCCGCGGGCCCGCCGGCGCGGCGCAGGCAGTTTCGAGCGCGGATGGGCTATGCGCAGAGCACGACGTTGCCTCGCCTCACCCCTTGGCCACGGATGGTGTTCCTGGGGTTTTGGGAGAGCGTGAGGCCGGGCGCGCGCCAGCAAACATATCTTCACCATAAAAAGTCGTTTTAACCACCATAAAAAGACACAAATGAGGGGAGAGCATGTGCAAGCACGCCGCATTATGCTAATGTGTACATATGACATGCCCATGCCCATGACAATGACCATGGTGATGACCATGGTCAGTAGCCATCTTGACCGACCAGGCCTCTGCTGGTTTGGCGGCCCCCCGGTGGTGATGGAGCGCGTGAAACGCGAACCTGTTGTTGGGATGCCTGTGGCCGAGAAAGTTTTACACTGGATTGAATCGGGCCTGCGTGACGGCACGTTGGAGGCAAACGGGGGGCAGCCTCGGGACATCCTGCTGCATGACTTCCAGGCCATCTGCAAGTACTTTGGTGGACCGCAACAGTTCCTGGAGACGGCTTTGACCTCGCCAATGCATGTTGAAGCCTTCGCAACTCGGCTTGACCAGTTGCACACGGATGCGCACATTTTTTGGGACCTCAAACGGGACACGTTCAACAAGGCTGGAACAACTCCTTTCGCGGCCAAACTATCAAGCATATCTTTCTCTGCCCAATCAAGTGTCAAACCACCAACTTTCCAGAAGGTAGCATTGCAGTTGGTGGATGAATTTGCTCTCAACGGTTTCTTGAGCAAGGCGGAGCCCGTGCAAGTGTGGTTGCCCGCTTCTGCGGAGCAAGGTGTGCCTTTCACATTGCATTTGGTCAAAGGTGCCGCCCGATGCCATACATTGCAGGCATTGATGTTGTACTTGTTCATCATGGACTGTCCTATCAACAAGATGTTTCCTGTTCTGTTCGCCTCACTCGCGGGCGGCTTGACCCTCGTGGCCCCCCTGGTGAACCCCAACCTTGAAATGGTTGCTTTCAGGAACGCGCAGTTGGGACAACGAGGTGCGATCCGGAAAGCGCTTGACATCTTTTCTTGGGTTGAGGTTCTTAGCAAGATCAATGCCGGCTCCCCGGAGGAAGCCACGAAAGCAATCAACACATGGAACCAGACATATGCCACCAAAGACGGCAAACTCATTGGAAGCAAACGCGTGGCACTACTCGCCCTTCTGTCTGCGCCCAAGGAGGCCGTAAACACATTGCTGCAATGCATTGCGCGAGTTGGCGCCGACAACGCGCCAGTGACTGAGGATTCCATGGCCAACAAAAAATTGTACCCAGGCCACGTGTGGCGCCAATTTCAATTGCCGAATTGGACGCATCTCTTGCGAGTCACTGAGAAGAGTTTCTGCATCATGTGCCACCACATTGCAGGGCAGCATGAAGCGAAACCAGCGGCGATTCGTTCGAAGCTCTCCCGGAATCAGGTTGAAGAAATATGCCAGCTGGCGGCATTGACCTCAGCTTTGGCTGTTTCTTTGGAGGTTGATCATGCAATGCCGGCTTCAATCGTGCAGAGCATTCTGGTAGACCCAGTGTGCCGTGCGGAAGAACAAATTTGCATGGATCTCCAGACACACATTCATGAAAAGCGTATTGATTTCAATGTGATGGATGTCCAGCCTTTGGCTGAGAAGGTGCGCGCGCGGAACACAATAAAGGACGAGGACACGCTGGCCCAGTCAGGCCAAACGACTGAGGTGATCACGGTGGCGGCGGGGGAGCTTGAGCGGCAGGAGTGGGAATTGGCCAAAGGCAAACTGGAATATGACAAACAGGTCCTCAATTCCTATGTGCGGTGTTGTGCCGATGCTGAAGCCTTGAAGAGCCATGCGCAGCGCGAGCACCATTTCCGGCGACACAAAGGAGCCATGGTGGCGGCAAGCAAGTTTTTTGGGGCAAACATGTGTATGGTTGGGGTGACAAATTCTGTTCAGTTCAATCAGGACCTTGACAAATTTGTGCGGGATGTGGCATCACGCAACCGAATCCCCGAGTCGGATGTGCTGACCATTCCATGGATGAATTTTGCCGCCCCTGGCCTCTACAGTGCTTTGGAAACGAAAATCATCACCGAAAGCGCGGGGATCTGTCTCAACCGAGGTGCGCACGGCGGTTTTGGCTTGCTCCTGCTGCCAGTGCCACAGGGCAAGGGCGCAATGACATACCGCATGGAACATTCCATCCTGGAGAAACTTGCCGGGTGCAACATGCTCACGGACCGGAGTTTTGCTATGTGTTTTGAGAAGCCTCCTGACGCTAGAACCAAGAGGTCAGTGTTGATGATTGGACGGCTTGTGACCTCCAGCTCGCAAGATGGGTTGGGCATTCTCGCCAACAGCTCGTTGGCTACCAAACCAGTGCTCACAGACGTGCCGTCACTCAAGACCCGTGACATGCAATGGGATTGTTGCATGGATGATGATGCGCCGCCAGGGACGACAGATCCCGACACGTCATTGAGCGTAAATGAGAAGGTTTACCAGATCGGTACTGAGGCATGCCGGCAGATCCTGGACCGGCTGTTGGAGGGCATTGAATTCACCAAAAGGCACGCAATTGTTCTTGTGGACCTTGGCGCTCGATGGAATGACATGGCGCGCGCGTATCTTGAGGGTTATGCCAAGATGGGTACACCGACATATTTCTGCTCGTTGGTGCCGGACTTCCAGCGCCTTGAATGGTCGAATGACAATGCACTGCATCACATCAAACATCTGTTTCTGGATGGCAAGCTCACAGTGCCAGGTTTCATCCCCATGCCCATAACCCCCCCTGCAAATGATGATGCATCCAGCGTGCGCCCAGAGCTGCGGCTGTGTTCCTGGCTCGGCAGTGGTGTGGATTCACGGATCAAGGTGCCAAACGCTGTCTTGGAAAAATGGAAGACCCACCCCCAGTATGCTAACGCGTTTGCTGAGACGGTGCCGGAGGACCCCATTGCCATTGATTGTGGAATTGCCCCCCCACGGAAAAAATCAAAGTGGAGAACCCCGTCTCGGAGACCCCTGTTGACCCGGTGAAGGAGGAACCGGATGCACCTGCCCTGGTGAAGGACGAGTTGATGGCTCATTGGAAAACTTCCGTCAGGGTTGCAGTGCCTGCCTTGGGGGGTATGGTCCTGGCTTTCTACAATGACAACGTCTATTTGTACAATGACACTGACAGAGAACTGACCATGAAACAAGGAATGGTTGTTGCGCAATTCTTCAGGGGCAAATGGGTAACGGGCTTCCAAAACGCAGATGCGGATGTCAAACAAAACAGTGTGCCTTTTTGCTTGACGGGCTCGGACGACTTGGTGATGGTTGGGCCACAAGTGTTCCAGTTGGGGAAAGTGATGGAGGAAGCCCGTTTGAAGGATCCCCTGAAAGCCAAACTTGCCTACCATGACTTGATTACGAGCCCTGTTGAGGGGGGGCTGTTTGCTTTCACGGCAACGCTCAAGCACCAGCATGCATGGCGGAGCGAGGCCGGCGACGTGCAGCCTTCCGTGGGGGGTGCCATTATAGCCAAGCCTTGTGCGGGGTGGGTGCCGCATTGCAAATGGAAGCATGCGTCCACGGCATTGACCTGGATCATGAAATGGGCCCAGAAGGGGCTCTCGCCTGTGAGGCCAGTGGTGGTGATGGCGCGTGATATGACTTTCAAGCCCAAGGAGTACATTGAGTTTTGAGGTTTTGAGGCTTGACGCACGGCTGTGACCTGCGTGGCCGCGCTCATGATCTAACTTATGTGGATGTTGCCGTCCATTGCAGCGCCATGGGGTCGGAAAAAAGGAAAAAGCAGTTGCGCTAGTTGCACTATGGTAGCTTTGTTTTAAAGTGTGTAGTTTATAAGTTTGTAGTAGTCAAGCATATCAGTTTGGAACTTGCATGATTGTTGTCCGAATGCATGGTTCCCGATTGTGTTTGTTGTCGTGAAGCCATTGTTGTTGTTCACGCCCCGCACACTTACTGACTCGGTCAACTGTTTTTTTGCATGTGCACAGCACAACCTGACATGTCACAGACTTGTTGTTGCCCAGGATGTGCTGTATGTGTGTGTTTGCCTTTTTTCGTGCTCAAGCACTGGGCAGCGGCAGTGACCCGTGCCCAGCGATGCCTGGCTCCGCTAGCCCCGCTAGCCCCGCCGGCCCCGCCGGCCCCGATGGCACAACCCGCGTCAGCCTCAGCCCCACCAGCCCCGGCAGCGGCCCCAGCAGTTACTCATATCAGCCGACGCCGAGCCCGACGCCGACATTGGAGGCGGACAATAGCTCCTTTCATTCGGCAACCAGTGGATCCGATGCCGAGCGTGAGGAAGAGCCCAACGTGGAGCAACAGGCAGATGGAACGGCTGAGGCCAGCGGCAGTGGCCCTGGCATGGCAACGGAGGTGGAGAAAACGGAGGAGTCTGCGGCTGTGACCCAGACACCTCGCCCCAAAACAGTGTTGGATGACGTGCTTGATGGCCTGGACAAACCAAATACGAAGGTGTGGCAGTTCCATATCAACTCACACCAGCGGTACGATGTGCCAAGGCTCGTGCGGTCCGTTGCTGCTATGTTCGAGGTGGATGCAAAAGTCCGGGGCCGGCGCGGTGGTCTTGCCGTCACGGTGTGCGCTCCAACGGGCGAAGATGCACGTTATGTGGCGGAGTTCATTGAGTCTGTGGTGGGCATGAACAACGGCATGTGGCCCGATTACTATGGTGAACTCAGGTGGGTAACCATAGTGACTTGTGGCGCCAGATTTCTGGGCGTGGAACCTGGCCGTTGGGAACTTGCGGCGGTGAAGCATCGGCTCAACTCCTTTATGGACCCGCCTGTGGATTGGGCCGTGGACGTGCGGGCGTTCAGTGACCCTGCGCAAATGGAGCAGACTCGCGGCCATGTTGGGCATCACCCATTGATCCAGAAGGGCATCGTGCTCAACGGGGAGTTCCTGCCTGTGCTCCAGTTCATCAAGCATCGCTTCCAGGATTATGGGGTGAATTGTGGCCAGCGGCATGTGACCCTGGCTTTGGTGTGCAACAGTGGCCGTCACCGCTCGGTGGCAGTGGGGCTCCTGGTCGAGCAATGTATGCGGGCTGCTGGTTTCGCTGTCGAGATCACCCACCTCTCCCAGCAGGCCGGTCATTGGAAGGGCCTCTGCATGGGTCCTGGGGCCCCGCATTTTTGTGAAGGCTGCCGTTGGTCTGCCATGCATTGCAAAATTGGTGATTTCATCAGCAGCATTTGGGCCGCGATCTGACACCCTGCGGCGGCGACAGTTTTGCAGAGTCATTGACAATGACTTGGAGTTGTGCGCGGCCTCAAAAAGGAAAAAATCGGCGTAACTCACCCCCCCCCCCCATCCGCAGCTATACCTCTTCCTGGAGTTTCAATTGAAACCCGCGTAAAATCGGCCCATATGGCCACATCCGCGTAACTCACCCCCCTCATCCGCAGCAAAACTTTTACTGGGAATCCATGATTATCGCCTTTGATCCTGGAGTTTCAATTGAAACTCGCGTAACTCACCCCCCTCATCCGCAGCAAAACTTTTACTGGGGGGGCACCTGGAAGGGGATGGGGGGTGGCATGGGAGTCTAGGTTTTTATTTGGGGCCCTCAAGGTTGAAATATAGATATCTTCAAATCTTGAAATCTTGATATCTTGAAATCTTGACATCTTGCATGCCGTGCCCAATCTTGATGTGTCTATTCTATTGTCCGATCTCCTTGATTTTAGGGTTGTGGTCCCATGTGCCGATGGAGCGTGATGGGTGTGTGTTTTGACCAGTGCTTTTGATCCTCTTGATGTGTCTATTCTATTGTTCGGCCTCCTTGATTCTAGTGCTGTGGTCCCATGTGCCGCCGGAGAGTGAATCTGTCAGATTTGGATGCCAGCGATTGGCCTCTGCGTGCAGGCCAACGCGTCTTTTTTGTGTATTGAACTGTGAGAATTGTCTTGCAGGGTCCATATTAAAAGCCGTCGAACTCTTGAAAACTTGAAATCTTGAAATCTTGAAATCTTGAAACCTTGAAATCGTGAAATCTTCAACTCTTCATGTCTTCAACTCTGAAAGTCTTGAAACCCTGTGATTTCGCACGTTTACAAGTTTGAATCTGGAAATTGTTGAATTGTTGCGGTGGGTGCGTCGGTTTCGAAAAAAAAAACGGCATCAAGGACATGGCGTTTGTATAGTTTTTCAAAACAAAAACTTGAACTGTCCAACTGGTGCCTACGTGTTGTTTTTATCAACACACTGTGCCTACATTTTTAATCGACAATCGGTGCCTACATTTGTTTTCAAAAATCCACCAACGGTGCCTACATTTGTTGACGACAAACTATCATCATCATCGTCATCATCATCGTCACCGCCATATTTGCCATCATCGCCAACATTGCCATGCGTGATTTGTGTCCGTGACATGCAGCCTGCACTGGTTGGAGCCATCTGTTTTTGTAGTGATGCAATGGCGTTGCCGCCGTCTTTGGCGGCGGCCAGCAACGGCACTTCCTGGTTTGGGCGACAGTGGCCGCGCGAGCAGTGCCACCATTGTGTTTGGCGGCGGCGTTGACCCCGCCGCGCATGTCAGTAGCGGCAGCGGCACCCGTGACCCCGGACATGTCATTAGCGGCAGCGGCGGCAGTGACCCCGTTGCCATTCCAGTGCATGATTCAGAGAGCGATGACGAGCCACGTTATGATGTGGCTGAGATATTCAGCCCGCCCCGACTCTGTGCACGTGCTGCGAGGTTTGGCTTGATTCCTGGATTCAGCCATGATTTGGGCACGTGCGTGGACCTCTCGACATTTGCAGGCCGTGCCCAATGTTGGGGTGAGTTGCAGTATATGTCTCCGAAGGTGTTGGTTGCCTCGCCACCCTGTACATGGTTTTCTACAATGCAACACATTAACCAACGTCATTATACAGAGGAGACGCGGGCAATCCGGGATGCTGAGGCTATGTCATTGCTGAACTTTGCGGTGCGTTGTTGCAAATCACAACATGACAAGGGCTTATGGTTCATTTTCGAGCACCCATGGCGGGCGTCAAGTTGGCAACGTGAGTCTCTGGTGGCATTGGCAGCGTTGGACAATGTATGCTCGGTTGATTTTGACCAGTGCTCCACAGGCTTGGCGGGCCCAAATGGCCAGCCCATAAAAAAGAGAACAAAACTGCTCACAAACATCCCATCAATCATGTCGTGCTTCTCTGGGCACCAGTGTTCCTGCTCCCAGCAGCACCTCCGCATTGAAGGTTCGTGTTTTGGCGTCGCCCTATCTCGGTATTGCCAGGTGTACACCCCATTTCTTTGTGATGAGATCTTGGCGTGCATCCGTGCGTGTGTCCACGGCAGTGACCTGGAGCTGGCACCTATCATGGCTGAGCCGGTATCCTGATTGTTCCACGGCGATGACCTGGAGCCCAAGCGTGGCAAAATGGTGCTTGAGGTGATTAGGACTCCATTGGGCGCCCATGATCAAGACTTGGACACTGTTGGATCAAAGGATGCGCGCGATGATGATGATGATGATGAAGATGTTGATGACGATGTCGATGATAAGAGAACACGCGCGATGATAAAAGGGCGCGTGCAATGCTGATGATGATGATGATCACAGGGTGTGCGCAATGATGATAACAGGACGCGCGTGATGATGATGATGATGATGATGACGATGATTGACACTTTTGGGCGGTTCCAACCTAGACACTATTGGGCGGTTCCAACTTAGACACTTTTGGGCGGCTCCAGCCTAGACATTTTTGGGCGGTTCCAACCTAGACACTTTGGATAGAGCCAAAGGGATGCTTGAGCCAAAATGGATGCGTGCGATGATGATGATGGCTTTGCTGGTGATGTTTGCAATGATCTCCACCGTTCCATTGTTTTACTGTTCCGTTGCCCCATGGGGCGGGCGTTTACTGCAGCCATTTTGGCTCATGCCAGGTTCTGCCAGCACTCCCTCAGATTCGTCGGGTGCAACGCCGCATGATGACTTATCAGATCATGGCGACGGCTTTGGCCTCGCTCCAGCGCGCCCTGAACTTGCGCAGCGGCATCGGGCCAAACTACGATCGGCAACACAAATCTTAGGGGACCCCTCCACGGTGCCGTTTGTCAAACTCTGGGCCCAACGGCGTTTGAGCTGGAACAATGATGAACTTAACCGGAAGCTCTGGGATGTCCTGCTTGCTTGCCCGAGGGGGCGTGGCACCCAACAATTGGACCTGCAATTGGGAACCGAGAAAGTGACATTACAGACCTTTTGCTTAGTTCTGGGAGTCAGTCGTGGCCGGGTGCGTCGGTTGTTGGACGCCATGTTTGCTGGCGAAACGATGCCACATGAAGACACCCGTCACCAACCCCGCTTTCGACAACACGCGCAACTAGATCATGCAGATGTATGGTTCAATTGGTGTTGGAACACACTCGCCACTCCACTGCCCACCGCAACCACATCTGACTACGTTGATGCGGACCCGCCCTCCTCGGCCAGTGACCAGGAGGACGCGCTTGATTCTTCGGACAGTGTCCAGGTCTCGGCCGTTGTGCCCTTGGCACAATGCAAGGAATGGGTGCTGAGTCCCTCCTGTCCTTCTACCTCGGCGGTGGCCCCCTTGCACTCCACACGGGCTTTGTTGAAGATCAATTTCACTTCTTTCTATGACCTGTACTGCAGCACCACGGACGGGCAACCAGTGAGCATTGCCACTTTCCGGCGTGCTTGGGTGAGGGGCTCCTGGTCGGAGAAACTGAAGTTTGTGCCAGTGGGCCACCACTCCTCCTGTTCGGCGTGTGCACACTTTCGTGAATGGAGGCGTCATTGCCGAACGGATGGAGACCGCCAAAAGTTAGAGGAAGCACGGACAGATCACATCATGCGAATCATGCGTGACCGCGCTGTCTGTGGCCGTTTGGACGACATCGCTCGGAAATCAATGCAACAACATTACCAAGACATTTCAGTGGAGCTCCGACATGGTGCCATGACCATTGATGGCATGGACCAGGCCAAGTTCAAAGTCCCAAGGTGGAAATTTGCAAAAGTTTCCAAAGATCTGGAAGGGTTGTGGCGCCCAAATTTGCACGTGCATGGCACCATTGTTCATGGGTCTGTTGAAACACTTTTCATTTGCGAGCCTGATTTGCCCAAGGATGCCAACCTTCAGTGCACTTGCATGGCTCGTTCTCTCCAGCTGGCGGCATTGTCCTCAGCAAAATTTGGTGTTCCGATGCCGAAAAATTGGCGTGTTGATTTTGATAACACAACTGCTGAAGGAAAAAATGCTACTTGTTTCACTTGGTACAGTTGGCTTGTGGCAGAGGACCGGTTCACGGTGATCGACGCCCAAAGTGCTGAAGTGGGACACACCCACAACATCCAAGACCAACGTTTCTCCACATGTGCTACCATCCTAGGGGAGGCAACCCGCTTGGAGTCTCCATCTGAATTCCAAAAGCTTTTGCAGTCCCGTCTCATGCCTCCGGGTGGCTGCGTGCGAGAAATAGTTGAAATTATGGAGTCATCGTTCGACTGGAAAACGTGGTTAGCCCCCCTGGGCGTAAATTGGCATGGCCACACCTCCTCAAAGTACACCAAACTACGGGGTGAGGAATGTGTTCATTGTTTCCGGTTCCTGAAACGGCGCCATTTGGGAAACATGGGGGCCGATCTCATAAAGTCCGAGTTCCCCGAGCCACCCTCGCCTGATGACGTGGTGGTGTTGTTCAAAAAAACATTTCTGACAGCAACTACTGTGGACATCCTGTGGTCTGTCTTCCGTCTGGACGGACTAAACTCCTTTGCGGCAGTGGCCCAAAGGTGGTGCCCCGCCATCGGCTCTCTGACACGGAATTGGGGCAGATGCTGAAGACTGCGGAAGTGATTGAACAGATGCCTTGGAACATGACAATTGCAGCTGATTACCTCCGCGGTTTCATAGAGAACAACAAGGCACCCAAATGCAACGCCCCCCCAGATATCGCATGGGTCTTTGACCCATCCTTCACTGACAACGTTTGCCCTCCAGAGGATGATATTGATGAGGATCTAAATGCCGTCAATACGCGAAAGCCACAACAGGTGAGAGTCTGCGCCAAACAGGGTGCCAGCGGCCATGTCCCTGGCACGCGCGGCGGTCCAAAACGGCGGCGCGAACTGACCATCAAGCCTGCAACTGTTGCTGCGGATGCCGATGTGGGTGATGAGGCCCCGGCGGCTGTGGCCCCGGACGGAGAAGCGGCCAACCCAGCACCGGCGGTGCCTACGAAACGGCGTGTCACACTCGCGGACCTTCCAATCCCTGAGGGCCATGCTTTGGGGTGCTCCAAATGCCGGCGTGCATCTGCTGGTTGCCGCGCTTGCCGTGCTAAAGTTCATATTTTCAGGCAGATGACGGCTCATGGGTGTACAGGCCGCCAGCCTAACGACTTGAGTTTGGGAAGTGGGGTTGCGCAGTCCCTTGAGCAAAAATGCCTAAATGACATGTATGAGCAGTATATGCATGCATCATGCATGCATGCATGCATGTGTGCATGCATGCATGCATCCATGCATGATTGCATGCATGCATGCACGTGTGCGTGCATGCATGCATGCGTGCGCGCGTGCATGTGCACGCACGCATACACATGGTCACACACATGATCATATTCAGCAAATGCGGCGTGCTTGCACATGCTCTCCCCTCATTTGTGTCTTTTTATGGTGATTAAAATGACTTTTTATGGTGAATTTCTGTTTTGCGTTTGTAGCGCGGGCCGCCCGGGTTGCGATCGTCGCGTTCTTTGCGTCTGTTGCGTGTGTTGGTTTTGTTCCGTTCGCGGCGCGCGATGCGCGCGTGGCGTTTGTTGCGTCCGGCGCGGGCTTTGTTTGCGTCGCGCCCGTTGCGTTCGTCGATCCCGTTGCGCCCGTTGCGCCCGTTGCGCCGGTTGCGTTTGTTGCGTGCGTTTCGGTCGTTGCGTTTGTTGCGTTTGTTGCGCGCGCCGCGCGCGTTGCGTTGGTGGAGTTCGGTGCGCGCGCTGTGTTTGCCGCGTCTGCCCGTTGCGATTGTTGCGTTCGTCGTGTTCGTTGCGTTTGCGTTTGCAGCGCGTTCTGTGTTTGTTGCGTTTGCCGGGTTTGTTGCGTATTGTTGCGGTCGCCGCGTGCGTTGCGCGGGTCGCGTTGGCCGCGTCCGTCGTTCGCCGCGCGCGTTGTGTTTGTTGTTTACTTTGCGTGCGCCGCAATTGCCGTTTCGGCCGCGCGCGCGTGTCTGCGTTGCCATTGTCGCGTTTGTCGCCGGGGTTGTTGATGTTGCCGCGTTGGCCGTTTGCGACGCGCGCGTTGCGTTGGGTCTTTTGGTAGCGTTGGCCGCGCGCGTTGCGTTTGCCGCAGTTGTCG
>JAOYNT010136142.1:0-11469 GCA_037575995.1 Lingulaulax polyedra | reverse complement strand
CATCCGAAGCTTCGGAGCGGGAATTCATCGATGAGTACTCGCCCCGGGATTTGGTATTATATTTCTACAAGCATGCAGTGGCGCTGAACCTCAAGGAAATCGTGTTGGACCATGCTCGCTACCGCGAGTTGGGTCCGCACTACATCGACGATGCGGCCCCGGCAACCGTACAAAGGGTCGTTACGTCTGTCTGCAGGGTAGCCCACCCAGACAAATGGAAGTCAGCTCCGGGGCAGCCCGGTTACGACGACCCTAATACCGCTTGGGTGGGAGGCGAGGTCTGCCGGCTTATCGTGCTGGTCAAACCACAATGGCCCTTGGACGAAAAGATGAACGGCATTGACCACGCCGCCAAGAAGTACTACCTGGACTTCCCCATCCGGTTTATTCCCCCGTTGTTCATGATTACGGGTGCATGGGCAACCTTGGGTGGGAAGCTTGACCCCAATGTTGCTTCGTCGCCGGCGTCAGCCGGTGCGAGCAGTGGGAGTCAGACCACTGAAGTTGGCCCCTTGCGAGGAAAGACGAGGGGCTCGCCGGTCTTGACCGGTGGCCCAGGCGACAGCAAATTCTTGACCCGTGTCACTATCCCTGGTGCGCGAACTGCAAAAGAGCTCATGGACCTGGTCGGTGTTGCGCAAGGTGATGACATGACAGGCCCGCTGGTGCCAGGATCTCCCGACCATGGACAAGCCCAAAAACGCAACGCGCACACTATTACGTTTTTCAAAAAAACTAAGTGCGCACAAAGTGCGCGCCAAGTGCGCGCACCTCAAAAGCCCCAAGTGCGCACAAAATGACGACAAAATGCAGGCATTTTGCACAGTCAAAGAACACGTAGTTTCCGTGTTTTTCTGATATTCATAATGTATGTATCGCAGAACTGTTATCGTCTTCCCGTGCGTTTATGCATTTAACGACTGAGCTTGTTCATCGGCCACCCGCATCCTCCATCTATCATCAGATAGTGGTCGCCATTATCGCCAAGAACCGCACACTGCAAAGGCATTTGGGATCAAAGTCGCCATGCCCCCCTCTGCTTCTTCCTGGGATGCCTGCTCCAGCAGCGGGGATGAGCAGAGGCCAGCCCCCCAACTGAGCTTGTGGGACGCGGCATCGAGCAGCGACGAGGGCTCCATTGGCCAGGCAGAGCACGCCTCTGTCGTCATTGCAGCGGCCTCCTCGTGTCCACAGGCAGTGCAATGGGATTGGAAAAGCGTGTTCTTGCCCGAAGTCGGGAGTGGCATCGAGCAACTAGCCTCGCGTTTTGCAAGCCGCTCAGAGGCCGAACATTCCCCGTTGTCAAAATACGCTGTCATTTTGTCGGCATTCGGCGTTGCAGACGACCGACGCCAACACCGGATCCATAGTGACACGACCGTTGCGCGAGAAGCTGGCTACTCGTCCGCAAGCCACTTCAGGGGGCTCGTTCCGCTACTTGGCTGTTGCGGAACACTTTGGGCAGCGGACCTTCTGCGGTTCTGCGCTCGCGCACATCATGAGCGCCATCCGCAGGGACGCCTGCAGTCTACAAGCAGCGTTCTCCTTCTTCGCCTCGGACTCCACTACGCTGCCAATGGGCCCCGTCGTCTGGTCGAAAGGCCGGTTTTCCCTAGAAGAAACACCTGCCGACTTGCAGGGCGCGGAGCAGGCGTCGCCTGCTGCTGGAAGCGAGGCCATGGCTGAGGCCAGCGGCCGGGCGAAGATCCACCAGAGCGCATGGCGCATTGCGTTGCTGATTCGCCGGGCGGGTGGCGACCACCTGTGTGTTGTCGTGACCATGGTCTGCCCATTGCAGGTTACGGACTCTGGCGTTGCAGATGCGGTGTACGCTTGCTGGGACGAGACCATGGCAATGCAGCCGCTGCGGATGCTCGGTGACGTGGCCGAGGTGAACTATCACATGTTCTCCATGGACCGCGACTCAGCGAACGTCAAGGCAAGCAAGCAATGGGAGCATGATCACCCGGACGCGATCTGCCACCGCGGCATCTGCTATTCGCACTGCCTGTTCACTACAGCTGGATGGCTGTTCCGCACGGTGCCAGGGTTGCTCAGCGGGGTCATTGCGATGGGGTGCTCGCTGGCAGCCGGCGGCCACTGGAAGCTGTTCGTCGAGTGCGTCCGCGAACTCATCCTCAATTCATTGGTGGTGGTCCCCGGGCAACCACCAGAAGGCTCGCATCCATGGCTGGTCCGTCGTGACGCGGTGTTGGCAGCGCTGTTTCCACCGCCCGTGAGCCCCAAGGAGGCCCGTCAGCTGCAGCAGCTGGCAAGCTTGGTGCGGTGCGACACCACAGTCGAGCACATCCGGCTGCACAGGCCACACGGGGCCACTGCTGAAGAACGAGAGGCCTACGCGAGGGCCCTGGCGGCAGCGTGTACTCCAGCACGGGGCTTCTCGGCTTTGAGGCGCCAGCGGTGGCTGACTGGGGTTGGTCCTATAAGGGAGCTCGCATTGCTCGGGGCCTTCTTCAACCTTCTGGACCGGTCGCCGCCCCAGCTTAGAACGCACTCGGGCGAGCGAGACTAGCGAGACTAGCGAGGCGAGCGAGACGAGCTTGGCGAGCGAGGCGAGCGAGACTAGCGAGGCGAGCGAGACGAGCTAGATGCGCGGGGCGAACGAGGCATCCGAGACAACCCTGGCAAACGAGACGACCGAGACGATCGATACGACCGATACGACCGAGACGACCGCGACGCCAAAGACAACCAAGAGGCTCGAGAGGATCGAGACGCGCGAGACACATGCTATGAGCGAGGCGAACCACACATGCGGCCAAACACTGAATAATGCAAGGCAGCACCACAAATGCAAACCACAGAACATAAAGCGGCAAAGTCGAGAGCAGACACTTTAGGGCAGCAAGAAGCGGAACGGTGAAGAAGCGTGACACCGCAGGTCCCTGCTCCTCTACACCCGGCGGTTGGTGGACAGGCACGCCCCGATCATCGTTGCGCCAAGGGTCGCCGCTCCGCCAGGCGAGGATGCCAGGGCTGCTGCCGGCGACGGCGATGGTGAGGACGAAGGGCCCGTGAAGATGACCTTCAACGAGGATGGCTCCCCTGACTGGTCGGCCTGGAACAAAGCTCAACGACGGAGCGTCGAGAGGTTCAGGCTGAGCAACCCGTCCGGCCCCCTCGTGGTCCTCAGCGTCGCCATCCAGCCGTTGGTAGTTCTGTCGCAGTATATCATCGATATACACAGCGACACGTGGGCCAAAGAGCAGGAGGTTGCATGTGCCCAGGGCCGCCCATGCCTGACAGTCGGCGTCGAGCTTCTAGTCGGGAGGGGCCTCCCAAAGTTCGGCGACCAGCTTCAGAAGCTCTTCTGGGACCCTGCCGCGTGGGCCATCGTCGCTCCCGAGCACCGCACTTACAGGCTCCGGGCTCTGGCATTCTCGGTCCTGGCCCGCGCGTTCTGTGGAGCATGGCGCTTAGTTTGTTGAGCGTCGACCGTGTTCGGGGTGCGACAGACTGCAGTTTGGATCCTGTTTTCGGAATTTGCGCAAACTTGTTGTGCGATTTCTTCTGCGGGAACAGTTGGTGCACGGGGCCGAACACCTTGGAAGCCTAAGGTCGAGCAGCTGGTGATCTCCGATGTGCGGCAGATGCCCAACGCGCTGCTGGAGGTTCTGGTCGATCCACAGAAGGCGGAGACAGTGCTGCAAACGCCAAATTGCATGCACACCGAGGCCTCTGCGAAGTTCTGCGCCAGGTGGGACACTGCCGATCGGATGAAGACGCCTGCCTGCCGCAACGAGTTCTGGGTGATGTCGTATTTGCAGGCCCGGTCCTCCGCAGTCCTGGAAAGCCGCATGGCGACCATACGCGCGCTGACAAAAAAGCGCACTCAGACCAAACGCAAAGCTTTCGTGGACGTGAACTCCGAGTGGGCGGTGTACCAGCACCGGTCGATGGAGGCCAGGTTTGGCAGGCGCCAGAAGGACAATCTGCGGAGAACGTCCCTGAGGAAAGGAGGGGGCCAAAGAGGTGGAGGGGGTGGCCCTCAACGCGCTGCTCTGTCGCACTTCCTGCCTCTCCTGTGGGCCGAAAATAAAGGACGCCGCGATCTCAGTTTCAGGCACGCGTGCGAAACCCGAGTGCGAAGACCGAACAACATGCGTTTTGCTCGGGTGTCGCACTACAGACAGAGACGAGACAAAGACAGAGACAGAGACAGAGACAGAGAGACAGAGAGACAGAGAGACAGAGAGACAGGGAGACAGAAAGACAGAAATACAGAGACAGAAATACAGAGAGACAGAAATACAGAGAGACAACCCCACCACCACCAGCACGCACTTCTGATTCCGGTTTTCGAATTAATGTCAAAACTACTAATTCCGCCCACGATCGAAAGCCGGCTTGCGTTTCGGATACCAAGGCGACAGGGCCACAAAGTCAGCGGTGTTGAAGAAAGCAAACGAGATGGCCAGGCACGCGGTCGTTGCCAACCCGGAAGAGTGGGCGCGGAAGGGTGTTGCTGGCACGGTCTCCCATCGCACGGGGCACCGGAGCTTTGGCGGCAGCAGCAGACCCCACAAGCGGGCAAAGCCAGCGCTTCCCGGCATCCCGGCGTCAGACTTAGCGGTGGTGCCTTCAGATGTCTTCTCGCCGGAGGCACTCGCAAGCTGCCCGAAACGCCGCAAAGCCGAGAAGGACTTGCAGGATAAGGCTGTCGAGGAGTGGCAGCTGGCACACAGGACAAAGGATTCGGTGCCCGAAGCTGATGCCATCCTGCCGGGACTCGGGTCCTCCAGCCTGTCGCTTGTCGGTCCGGTGGACGGATCCTTGAAGGTCGTCACTTGGGCCAGCCTTTCGCGGCAGATCGCGGAGCGCATCATGCAGCATGGGCCGGAAGAGACCGAGGTCGCAAGAGCCCAGATGCTCGAGGCGTGGCATCAGAAGAATATTGGCATACAGGTCAGTGCTTGCAAGAAGATCACGACACAAGGTGGGAAAGTCTCTACATGCTTCGTAGCAGGGCGATGCCTGTGTTCTTCAGAGAATGGAAAGCAGACAGCAAAGTTTGTCAAGGCCTTCGCCGCAGCTCTGTGTGGCAAGGACGGCATCCTGAAGAAAGGCTCCCATGGCAGGAAGCTTTACGAGAATGGCTTAGCCGTCATCCGCACCTTCCGGAAGGGGAAAAGCCAAAACCTAATGTCGAAAGATCGTTGGGTGCATTTGAGCTTCGGTAATCTGTCGACTGCCTTGTTCTACGTTCTGGTCCTGAAGCCCAACGTTGCCACTGTGGTTTTCGACGGTGCCAGCTTCATCCACTTAGACGCGGACACGTCGAAGGCGAGACACTTGTGGGATGTGTTCGACACCCACAGGTTCGACAAGGATTGGGACATGGAGTTGTGGTGCATAGTCTCCTCCAACGACCGGCCGGCCGACTTCGTAGCAGGCAACGTGGCCGTGGCCAAGTGCGAGCCTGAAGTCGTGCGCAAAGTGTGGCGGGCCAACCCGAAAAAGCTGCTGCCTCTCCCAGCTCGCCCGGCTGGCGAGGCCGTCCCTGAGGAGGAGATGCCGGATGACGCTGGTGCAGAGCAGCTGGACCCGGACTGCCCCATCGTTGACGACGATGCCGAGGAAGGCCCCCTGGATGCCGTCGAGGAGGCGTTGGGGCTTCTCGAGGACATCAGAGAGAGGAGCAGGGCCGTTCCAGATCCGAATCCCGACAGGCTGGCGTGGGACATGCTCGCCTCGTCGGAGTCAGAGTCGGATGGGGAACCGGCTCCAGTTCCAGAGCCCCCCGCGCCTGCTCCGGAGGCGGCTGTTGCTGTCGAGCCTCTCCCAGGACCGCGCGGGGGAGACTGGCTGCGAGTGCACGCTGCACATGCTACGTTCGCGCTGGATCCCTATACGTCCTCCATTGGCTGCCACTGCCGGCGCCATCCAAAGTGCGTGGTCAACAGGGTGGCCCGCAAACGCCCGGTCGGGTTCTTCCTCGCATGGCTCGACGCAGCAAACGACCCTGAATTCGATGATCGGGAGAGGCATTTTGCTGCCAGTCTTCGGAAAGATACGGTGGTGTCCTATGAGAGGAGGGTGGCAGCGAGGGAAGCTGCCGAAGCTGACCCGCAGTATGATGAACTGCTTCGCTGGGAGCTTCCGGCAGGCCTGGAGGAGCCCGTGAACATATGAGCAGCAAACAAAAACGCCATTGCCACCTGAGTGGCTTGGTTTGTTGCTCACTGGAGGTAAGGATTGAAGGAAGGGATGCAGCCCAGGGGTCCGTGAATGCCAGGGCAGCAGCGCCAGCCCTTCTCTTCCTGTGCATGCCCTCCTGAGTGCCTGGGGTGGGCGGCGCAAAGACCGAAGGAGCGGTCCGCTTCAAGTCCGCTCCAAGACGGTGACGACGACAAATACGAAGATGAAGATGACGATGAATACGAAGATGAAGATGAATGAAGATGACGTCGAAGATGCAGGCGACGATGACGATGATGATGACGATGACGATGGCATCGTCATCGTCATCATCATCTTGCCACTTTGGCTCAAACCCTCATTCCCAAGCCCTCACTCCCAAGCCCTCTCATTCCCACCGCATTGCCAGTTGACCTGCGTCAGGGACAGGGCGTGCTTGTCTTCCCAGCCACGTCGAGCTGGCTGACATCGTGGCTGCCCTGCTGCTGTAAGCTCAGGTGAAGAGAGAAGGCCAGGAAAGAGGACCCGCCAGAGTCCGTGAACGATCGCTGCTTGCACTGTAAACGACATCATCCTGGATTAGCGTGGCACGCTCTGGTGTGCCCCTTGTGCGCAGAGGCAATTGAAGTCATCAACAACTTGGAGGAGTTTGGCTCGCTGGTGGAGGGCACGGCCCATCTGCAGGCGATCTCCCGCCTTCGTGCAGTGAATCAGATTGTGCGTGAGGCTGCATAGCCCTTATCTCGAAGATGCAGCCTTTCTTAGCAGACCTGGCCAGCAACAGCGAGGCTTCATCAGAAGCTGAATCGAATGGATATGCAGACTCTTATGATCGCGCATTCGACGAAGCGAGCGCATCCGCCTATGACGTGGAAGAACTCTTCGGTTTCTACACCTCTGCCGAACACAGGCATCAGGGCCCTGCAGGCCTAGCAGCGAACAGCTCCGCGAGCTTTGGCCATGCAGGCGTGTTGCAAGACACAGGTGCCTCGAACGACTGGGATGCCTGTACGTCGGGCAGCTCTTCGCAAGACAATGGCGCCAACGATGCAGCGCCTGTTGCCGGAGCCGATCGCGCAGCTTGGGATGTCGAGTCTTCGCCAGAGGAACCGAAGAACGCGGTGGCACCGCTGGACGCCATGGACCGCGTGACGCCCGAGCCGCGCTTGCTCCCGGGGACCGAGGCATGGTTCCCGTGGCTCGTCGCCCAGACCGAGGGCATGCGTGCTAAGGCAGGGAAGCCGGTCGCGCACTTCCTGACGAAGCACCTCTGCATGGGTTCGGGGGCTGAGTTGGCGAGTCTGGAGTTGTGGCAGATACCGCATCGGTGCCTCGGTGGTGCCGACTGCAAGGCTGCAGCGAGGAACTTCGTCACGCACAACTTCGGCCCGAAGATCATGGCCATGTTCAGCTCCAACCAGGAGATGCTGGACCACGGCAAGCCCGGGACCTCGCCTCGGCCGCACTGCAGCAGCGCTGCGCTGCCATGTCAACCGTTCACGCCAATGCGTGACATGTCTGGCGACACTGCACGCACGGGGCCATGCCATGGACATCCTGGCTACAACGTCGTGATGAACGAGTGGCTGCGGCACCTTGAGGAAGACCAGCCGTACGAGTGGTGGGTCGAGGAGGTGGAAGACTTCTCGAAAGCCAAGCAAGCGGATAAGACCTTAGCATCAGGATTCTGGCAATTTTGCCGGAGTATGATGACATTTTGCCGGTTCCCTGTGTTGCAGTTTTGCGATTTGCCATGCGTTTTCTCCATGTTTCAATTTCGCTGTGCTGGCCAAAGCCGTTCGCAGTTTGCTTCCATGCCATTCGTTCGTATTCCTGCCATTCGTTCTGTATTGTTGCGGTTCGCAGTTTGCAGTTTGCCGAGGATGGGACCAGTACCTTCGATGCATGGCTGAAGAAGATTCGCAAGATCGGTTACGCCACCTGTTTCTGGACTACCAACCACGAGCTCTGGATCAAGCTCCCGCGAAGACGCATCATCATCGCTGGCTTCCACAGGGACGCAGGCGGCCAACAAGCTGCCGAGTGGTTCGCCGAGAAGGTGGGGGGCATCCTCCAGGCCAGGAAGGCATTTGGTGCAGTGGCTGCGGAGACACTCCTGGAGCGTTTGGGCATGGCCGCTGCGGATCCCGATCTGGTGCCCTGGATTTGTGTCCGCGTGTGCGCACCGTACTTCCCGTTGCGATGTCGTTTGTTCCCCGTGTTCGCGCACACTGTGTGCACACTTTGGGCGGTTCGGTGCGCACACTTTGTGCACACTTTGGGAGGGGGGAAGTGCGCACAAAATGCGCACACAGTGCGCACACAGTGCGCACACAGTGCGCACAAAGTGCGCACAAAGTGCGCACAACCCCCAGAGTGCGCACAAAGTGCGCACAAACTGCGCACAAAGTGCGCACAAAGTGCCCGCGCCCCAAAACAGCAAAGTGCGCACTAAGTGTGCGCGCCGTTTTTGGCGTGTCGTCCCCGGGCGCGCGCACACTTTGCGCACACTTTCTGCGCATTGTCTGCGCACTTTGACGCCCTGCCAGGTACCAGAGAAGACCGAGGACACATTGCGAGCTGGACGGTCCGAAAAGTGGAAGGTCGACAGCTCGAAAGTCCACGCGGAGCTTTCCATCCCACGGGGCGACGCATCATGGACAGACCGTGAAGAAGTGCATCTGCATGGCGTCTGCAAGAGCGAGAGGGTCCGGGACTTGATCAACGTTGCATATGCGCACAGGCGCATGCAGCTGCCGCCTACTTCGAAGACTGAGGACATCGTAAAGGACTTTTTTGTGGACTGCTCACAGTCGATCCGGCGCAGGCCTTGGTCAGTGGGCTTGCGGACGCTCACGACCAGCTCCCAGCTCTACTCGTTCACCCACGACAGGTGCCTGCTTGGTAAGGAGCATATGAAGCTGCAGGGCTGGCCCGACCTCTTCCTCATGAACTCCACACCCAGCGTCCTGCATGAACTGGCGGGGGAGAGCACGTCGCTGCCCTTGGTCGCACTGGTCGAGCTGACCATGTGGTGCAACCCTTGGGGCAGCTGGCACACCGAAAGTTTCTAAGCTGGCTTTCGGCATAGCCAAACAAGATTGACGATCTTGTTTAAAGACATTGTTGTTGCGGCCGCGCAGCGTTAGTGCTCGTTGCGGGGAGAGCGACTCAACGTTGTTGGGGTCGTGCAGCGCCAGTGCTCGCGGCGGGAAGAGCACATGCACGCCATCAACACCATCATTGCCATCCATCCATCCATCCATCCATCATCCATCCATCATCATGCATGCATTCACGTTGTGGTACATGGCACCATGCGTTGTCCATCCAAGGTACCAGGGCATAAATGCATGAATGCGTGTATGGATGATTTCATGAATGGTGCAATGGACCAACGCATGAATGAATGCATGAGATTTCACTGACTTAAACAAAAGTCCTCACAAAAGGTGACCCAGTTAGCTCTTGCTAGCTTTTTAAAGTCAGTGAGATTTCACTGGCTTAAAACAGTCCTCACAAAAAAGTGACCCAGTTATCTCTTGCTAGCTTTCTGTGAATGCATGAATGCATCTATGGGTGACGCCATGAATGGTGCAATGTACCATAACATGAATAGGCGTTTGCACCATGTTTTGTCCACCCAGGCATTCATTCATGCGTTGGTGCACTGCACCAATCATGGAGTCATCCATGCATGTTTGCATGCAGTAATGTTTTGGCCCACTGCGCCATGCTTTGAGCACCATCACCACCACCACCGCCGCCATCATCAGCGTCAGCAGCGCCACTGCCGCCATCATCAGCAATGCATGGCTTTGCGCGGCTAGGTTTGGCAGATAAGCTATGTGCCCTTTCTGTGCAACTGATAACAGTGATAGGATTCAGCATATCCTCAGATGCGATGGTGTTGCTTGGATCAGAAGGCACTGATGTAGGGGGTGTGAGCACCAATGGGGTGAAGGGAGTATTGACAAATGGCTAGGGCTCTCCCCCTTTCACCTGCCTCACAACGATGTTCTCTTCATTGTTATCGAAGCACTCCTGCACGTGCACACTGAGATGAAACACAGACGCGCTGTCTTCAGCACTGCCGCTGCCATGATCCTGATTGCTAGGCTCGAGGCGATTGCTGGCAGGAACAGTCCGCCTCGCCCGCCCCCCGCGCCATGGCGCCAAAGGGGCAGCTCGTGCTCGTCCCGAAGAGCCAGGCATCAAGGGACACGGAGGGGATGGAGCAGGAGCTCGTGGAGATTGCGGAGCAGGGAGGAGACGTGGCGAGGCAGCAAGGCGCGGCAGCAGCGTCGTCGCTCCCCTCGCCGCTGGTGGCCATGACGTCGAGAGCCTTGTCATTGTTTGAGAGGAGGCAAGAGGAAGCGATCAGGACGCAGGAGATCGTTGCAACGGCATTGCAAGCCATGGCGGACCGCTGCCCACCGGTGGAGCAGATGGACATGCTCCGACGAAGCATGTACAATGCAGACAGGCACGAGAGGAGAAGGCTCCAGCGCCTAGAGGAAAGGCGTGCGGCGGCAGCAGCGAGAGGGAGGAGTGCACCAAGCGGCAGGTCCAGGAGCAGGGGAAGGGAGGAGGAGAGGCAAGCGCACGTGCACCAAGAGGCCAGGATGGAGGAACGCGAGGATCTGCGACAGAAGCGCGTGCCAGACGCGATCGAGGAGAGGGAGGAGGAACGCTCGGCAGAGGAAGAAGACGCCTCCTCTGTGAGGGGGAGGAGCGTGGGGAGCCAAGTGCCCAATGCGGAGGGGAAGGAGGCAGATGAGAGGATGGAGGGGAAGGAGGCAGATGAGAGGACAAAGGGGAAGGAGGCAGATGAGAGGAAAAAGGGGAAGGAGGCAGATGAGAGGATGAGTGAGGAGAAGGAGCCCTCTTCAGAGGAAGAAGAAACAAGGGTCATGCCGCCGGAGGAGGATGAGGAGCCGCCTTGCTACGAGGACGTGAAGAAGGGAGATTCGAGAGAGAGGCCAGAACATGGGCAGTCCAAGATGCGCAAGGAGAAGAAGGACACAGATTGCAAGGCAAAGAAGCACAACAAGCACAAGAAGAAGAAGAAGCAGGACAAGAAACACATGCGAAGCCGGAGCAGGGAAAGCAGCGGGAAAGGGACCCCAGGGACCTCGGAGGAGAAGAGGAAAGACGAGAGGGCTCCAGCGTCGTCGTTCCCTTTGCATGTTGGTGCCACTTCCAAGGCGGCAGGCAGGCGGCCGGTGACCCCCCCGCGTAGGCCGAAGGAGGAGTGGCGTTCGACGAAGCCCTGGAGCTCGTCGAGCCATTGGGGGCAGAGCCATTGGG
>JAOYNT010135035.1:0-11477 GCA_037575995.1 Lingulaulax polyedra | reverse complement strand
CGGTCGCGCGGCCACGTCCCGGAGGATGGCGGCCAGCGCCTCGTCGTCGGCGGTCGACGTGTGCGTCGTCTCGGCCAGCGCGGACGCGGCGCGCTCCAGCAGCTCGTCGGTCACGACACGCCCTCCGCTTCCAGGAACGCGCGCAGCTTCTTGCGCGCGTGAAAGAGCCGCGTGCGCACCGTGCCTTCGGGCACGCCGAGGATCTCCGCGACCTCGGGGCTCGGGCGCTCCTCGACGGCGCAGAGGACGAAGGCCTCCCGCTGCGCGAGCGGCAGGGTCTCGAGCCCCCGACGCAGCGCGTCGGCGAGGCGCAGGCGGGAGGTCTCCGCCTCGGGCGTGGAGGGCGACTCGTGGGTGGCCCCCTCCTCGATGCGGGTGAGCGCGCGCCGCTTGCGCACGGCGGTCCGGATGCGGCGGCGGCAGAGGTTCAGGGCGATGCCGATGAGGAAGGTCCGCAGCGAGGCGCCCTCGCGGAAGCGCCGCGCCGCGTCGGGGAGCGAGACGAAGACGTCGTGGACCACGTCCCGCGCGGCCTCGGGGTCGCCGAGCATCCGGCGCGCGAAGGCCTCCACCGCGCCGTGGTGAGCCCGGTAACATCGCGCGATCGCCGCGGGATCCCCCTCGCGGAGGGCCACGAGATCGGCGGACGCGTCGCCACGGACGGGGAGCCTGATCACATCTGCCAACGAGGGCACGCGAGTCCGTGCCCGGGGGACGTCGACGCGTTCAAGGAAAAGCGCGCTCATCGACACAGGCCGTCGATGCAGTGGCGCGACGGGTCGCATTCGCTGCGCGTGACGCACTCGGGGTTCGACTCGCCGCGCGTGTAGCAGAGCCGCAGCCCAGGCTCGGGCTCCGCGCACTGGACGAGCTGGGCGTCCCAACGGAGGCACTCCGCGTCCTCTCCGCTCGGGCACGGCGTGCGGCAGACCCCGGCCACGCAGAGATGACCGGCCGCGCAGTCGGCGTCGCTGGCGCAGAAGGGCCGCGGCGCCACGTCGGGGCGGCAGACCCCCGCGACGCAGCGCGCGTCGGGGCCGCACTCGGGGTCCATCGCGCATCGGCTCAAGCAGCGCATCTCCAGGCAGTCCGCGTCCGCGGGGCAGTCGTCCGCGCCCGCGCACTCGGAGGCGGGGACGCAGAGGCCGTCGGCGCACGCGGTGCCGTGAGCGCAGTCCGCGTCGTCCGCGCAGTGGGGGCGGCACGCGTTGTCGACGCAGGCGCGACCGGGGCCGCAGTCGGTCGCGTGTCGGCAGAGCGCGTCGAGCGGCGTGCACGCGCCCTCGACGCAGGCCTGGTCCGCGGCGCAGCCGCCGGGGCAGGGGACGGAGGGCGCTGCGCTGTCAGCGAGGGCGCCGTCATCGAGAGCGCCGCCATCGGCGAGCTGCGGCGTCCGTCCGGGGTCCCGATCGGGGCGTTCGTCCTCCCAGCACCCGAGGTGCGGGCTGTCGTAGTAGTTGCAGCCGCTCAGGACGGAGAGCAGCGCCACGGCGATCCATCGTCGTTCCATCGTTTCCTCCGCGCTGCGCTGCGCCGCGCACTCGGGCGGGCGTTCAGCGCGCGTTCGGAGGTCGGTGCCCGATGTCCGGTGGACCGTTCACGCGCCCCGCCGCTCGCGCTCGTCGAGCGGGCGCGGGCGACGCCTATTCTCCGGCCGGGCGGTAGGTCATCTGCATCATGCCCTCGCCGATGTGCTCGTGGGCGATCAGCTCGAGCGGTCGCCGCTGCGCGCCCGCGAAGAGCGGGTGGCCTTCGCCGAGCACGTACGGCACCACCGTCACGATCATCTCGTCGAGCAGGTCGGCGTCGAGCGCCTGCCGGATGAGGGCGCCGCCGTCGACGTACACGTCCTGATCCTCCGCCACGCGCTTCGCCTCCTCGACCAGCGCCTCGATCGATCCCTCGACCGCGCGCACCGTCCCGTGCGCGGGCTCGAGCGGGCGGTGGGTCGCCACCAGCACGGCCCGCTCGCCGTAGGGCCAGGCCACGTCGAAGCTCGCCACCACGTCGTGGGTGCGTCGCCCCATGAGGAGCGCTCCGATCTGCTCGAGGAAGGCGTCGAAGGCCGAGGTGTCGCTCTCGCCGGAGGGCTGGGGCAGCCACGACAGGTCGTCGCCGGGGCCCGCGATGAAGCCGTCGAGAGAGCAGGCGATGTACGCGCGCACGCGCTGAGGCATCTCCTCCGATTAGCTCCAACGCGCGCCATTGGGTAGTCCGGTCGTGCCACGCGACCTCCCCATCCGCGTGCTGCTCGGGAAAACCTTCGGGCTCGCGCGTTCGCCGGTTGCTAGCAGTGTCCGGCAAAGATGACTGCGCGCGCCTCGCCGGCGGGACAGCGCGCCCAGCGCGCCAGTCGCTCCTCCGAAATGCTTCAGCATTTTGTCGTCGGCCCGGCGCGCTGGACACGCCGTCGCGCTCGGCGATGCATCGCGCGCATCTTCGCCGGACCCTGCTAGGGTCCCACGAATGCCTGGTTCGCTCGACGCAGACGTGCCGCCCCTCTCGTTCGCCGAGGTGCGAGGGCGGCGCATCGGGTATCGCGAGCTGGGTGACCCTCGGAGCCGCGCGCTGCCGGTCGTAGCGGTTCACGGGCTCGGGAGCTCGAGCCTGTGCTGGGCGCGGAACTTCGCGGCCCTCGGGCGGCGCGGCCGCGCCATCGTGGTGGATCTCCCCGGGTACGGCGCGAGCCAGAAGGACCCCGGGGTGACGTCCCTGCGCGAGAAGGGCGAGATCGTCGGGCGGCTGCTCGACCAGCTCGGCGTGAAGCGCGCGATCTGGGTCGGCCACTCCATGGGCGGGCAGATCGCGATCTGGCGCGCCCTCTCCGCCCCCGAGCAGGTCGCGGCGCTCACCCTCGTCGCGCCCGCGGGGCTCGAGCGCTTCAGCATCTACGCCAAGAGCATGCTGCAGAACGCGGTGACGCGGGACTGGGTGCTCAGCACGCAGAGCGAGCCGGCCGTGCGCCGCAACCTCGCGATGGCCTTTCACGAGATGCCGGCCGAGGCGGAGCTGCTCGTCCGAGCGCGGCTCGCCTTCACCGGGGACGAGCTCGAGGGCTACGCGGCCGCGGTGGTCAACGGCGTGCGCGCCATGCTCGACGAGCCCGTGGAGCTGTCGGACGTGCGCGTGCCGACGTCGATCGCGTTCGGGCTGCGGGACCGGCTGATCCCCAACCCGCTCCTCCACCCGCACCTGAGCCCGCGCAAGCTCGCCGAGAGCGCCACGCGCAAGATCCCCGGCGCGCGCCTGGTCCTCGCGCCGGACGCCGGGCACCTGCTGCAGTTCGAGGCGCCCGACGTGTTCGCGGAGGCGCTCGACGCCTGCTTCGCGAGCGTGTCCGAGGCGGCCTGAGCGAGGCTGCGCTCGCCGGCTGAGCCCTCCCACATTTTCAAGGCGGCGCGTCTCTGCCATCCTTCCGCGCGATGAGCAGCAAGAAGCGCGCAATCGAGATCCCGATCCCTCGCCGCCGCGTCCTGCGCGGCAGCCTCGCGGGCCTGGCCACCGTGTTCCTGTCACCCGCCCTGAAGGGCTGCGACGACGGCATGGCGCCGCTCGACGGGAGCGTCGACGGCGGCACGACCGACACGGGGGTCATCGGCGATCCGGACTCCGGGACCGGCAGCCCCTTCCCGCCGCGCGAGATGCCGGCGCCTCCCGCGCTCCGATCGCTCATCGCGGACATCGGCCCCCTCGGCGATCCCGACGCCAACGACATCCGGCTCCCGGAGGGCTTCAGCTCGCGCGTCGTCGCGCGCTCGGGCGAGCTCGTCGAGGGGACGGACTACGAGTGGCACACGGCCCCCGACGGAGGCGCGACCTTCGCGACCATGGACGGCGGCTGGATCTACGTCTCCAACAGCGAGATCCCCCTGGCCGGCGGGGTGGGCGCCATCCGCTTCGACGCCTCGGGGACCATCACGGCGGCCTATCGCATCCTCGATCGGACCGACATCAATTGCGCGGGCGGGCCGACGCCGTGGGGGACCTGGCTCTCGTGCGAGGAGCTCGAGGCGGGGCAGGTCTACGAGACCGATCCGTGGGGGGAGCGCGATCCGGTCCTGCGCCCCGCGCTCGGCACGTTCAAGCACGAGGCGGTGACGGTCGATCCCGTCAACGGTCAGCTCTACCTCTCCGAGGACGCGTCGGGCGGCGGCTTCTACCGCTTCACGCCGGCCGGCATGAACGAGTACGACTACCCCGATCTGTCGGAGGGCCTGCTCGAGATCGCCGAGGTCGCGCCCGGCGGCGCGGTCACCTGGCACGAGGTCCCCGACCCGCTGCGCGAGGGCTCCGTCTCGACGCGCAACCAGGTCGCCGAGAGCACCGGCTTCGACGGCGGCGAGGGCATCTGGCACCACGACGGCGTCGTCTACATGAGCACCAAGGGCGACGACCGCGTCTGGGCCTACGACGTCGCGGAAGAGTCGATGAGCGTGCTCTACGACGACGACGACTTCACGCCCGTGCCCCTGAGCGGGGTCGACAACATCACCGTGTCTTGCTGCGGCGACGTGCTGGTGGCGGAGGACGGCGGCTCGATGCAGGTCGTCGCCATCCTCCCGAGCGGCGAGCCGAAGCCGCTCCTGCAGATCGTCGGGCAAGACTCGTCCGAGATCACCGGCCCCGCCTTCGATCCGAGCGGGACGCGTCTCTACTTCAGCTCGCAGCGCGGCGGCAGCGGCGGCATCACCTACGAGGTCACCGGACCTTTCCACGAAGAGGTCTGAGCCTCCTGGATTCGTGCACCTGTCCACGTCGGTGGAGGGTGAGATCGAGTCAATTTGACGTCGACGGCGCGCCTCGCGGTGCTACATCGATCGCATGCGCGCAATCGTCCTTCCGGGGTTGGACGGCGGCTCGGCGATGTCGAGCGAGCTCTGCGCGCATCTCCTCGCCGACTTCGAGGTCGAGGCGCTCGACTATCCGACCGACCAGGCCCTCGACTACGGACGGCTCGAGGCGCGGGTGCGGGCGGCGCTCCACGGCGACCCGAGGCTCGCGGTGCTCGTCGCCTAGTCCTTCTCCGGTCCGGTCGCCATCCGGCTCGCGGCCGATCCTCCGCCCTCGCTCCGCGCGGTCGTGCTCGTGGCCACCTTCGCCGAGGCGCCCGCCCCGCGCCCGCTCGGCTGGCTCGCCCGCCCGGGGCTGCTCGCGCGTCCCTGGCCGGCGTTCGCCGTTCGGCGCTTCCTCGCCGGGGACGACGCGAGCGACGAGCTGGTCGAGGCGGTGCGCGACGCGGTGCGGGCCGTCCGGCCCGACGTGCTCGCGCGGCGCGTGCAGGCGATGCTCGCGGTCGACGTGCGCGAGGAGCTGCGGCGCGCGCGCGTGCCCGTGCTGGTGATGGAGGGCACGGGCGATCGACTGATCGGGCCGCGCCGGAGCGTGGGCTGGGAGCGCCCGGACCTGCCCCGTCGGCGCCTCGACGCGCCGCATCTGGTCTTGCAGCGCGCGGCCGAGGAGGCGGCGGACGAGATCCGTCGCTTCGCGCTCGCGCTCTGAGAGACCGCGCCCGTCAACGCGCGGCGAGCTGCGCTTCGGCCGCGGTGATGCGCTCCAGCTCGAGCTCGAGCCGCTCGATGCGCGCCCGCGTGCGCTCGAGCTCCACCTGCCCGATGGCGAGCTTCCGGCGGGCCATCTCCCGCTCCACCATGCCCTCGCGGTCGCGCTCGTCGGCGGGCGGCAGGCTGTCCACCGCGGCCTTCGCCTCCTCGAGGCTCTGCTCGAGCCGGCGCGACAGCGAGCCCTGCTCGGCCAGCTCCGTGCCCACGGTCCGCACGCGCGCCTCGTAGTGGGCCCGGATCTCCCGGCGGTCGCCCGAGAGATGCACGCGGATCTCCTCGCGCAGCTCCCGCAGCTGGGTGTCTCGCTGCACGAGCTTCTGCTCGAGGCGCGCGCGCTCGGCCTCCGCCTGCGCTCGCTGCATGGTCTGCTCGGCCTCGAACAGCGACGCGTTGTGGGTGATGGCGCGCTCTGCCTCCTCCAGCTTGGTGCGCAGGAGCGACACCTCAGCCTGTCGCCGCGCGCGCTCCTCGACGAGCTGCGTCTCGAGCCCCGCGAGCTTGGCGTCGAGAGCCTCTCGCTCGTGGCGGAGGTCCGCGAGGCGGCCCTCGTGCTCCGCGCGCTCCTCGGCGAGCAGTGCGCGGACCTCTCGGAGGGCGTTGCCCCCCGCGTCATCGCCTTCTCCCGTGACGACGCGATCCTGCGAGTCGAGCAGATCCTCGAGCGCGGAGATGCGGGCGCGGGCGGCTTCCAGGGGAGAGCGGTAGGACACGCTCCACCGATCTTCTCACGAACCGCCGAAGCGCGCCTCCCAGACGCCGTGGAGGGCGGCCAGGTCGAGCGGCGAGAGCGACTTGCCGACGAAGCTCTGGAAGCGTCCGCGCGCGCGCCCCTCCTCGTAGCGGCTGAGGTAGCGCTCGATGGTCCGGCCGGGGCTGCCCGTGCGGCGCTTGATCGCGGGCGTGTCCAGCCCCGCCTTGTGCAAGGCGACCACGGTGTGCACGCGCCCCTTCTTGATCTCCGCCGGCGCGTTGAGGAAGCGGTCGGGGCGCATCAGGTAGGCGGGCTTGGCGTCCTCGAAGCGCTTCAGCGTGAGCCCGACGCGCGCCGTCCGAAGGATCGACGACGGAACGGGGGCGCCGGGCTTCAGCTGCAGCAGCGCGTCGGCGCGGGCCGCGAGGGAGGCGACGTCGGGCAGTCCCGTCAGCCGCAGCAGGTGGTCGACCACGAGCGAGGGGCCGCTGACGAGCGCGCCGTCGGGCCCCCGCACGCTCCGGATGAGCGCGCCGCCCCAGGTGCCGCGTCGACCGAGGCTGAGGTCGAGTCCCTTGAAGCTGCCGCCGCGGTAGCTCTGCCCGCTCTTGTGGAAGTACCAGCGGCCGGGCTCGTGCTGGGCCGGATCGCGGTGCGCGAACGGGTCGCGGTGGCGGTCGCCGAAGTAGTAGAGCTCGACCTCCGCGATCCGGTGCGCGACGCCGCCCGCCACGAGCGCCGCCTCGCGCAGGAGCCGCTCCCCGATCCGCGTCGCCTCGGCGTCGAAGCGCTCCTCGTCGATCTCGAGCCAGCGGGAGTCGGAGTGGATCATGCGGCCAGGAGACGGCGAACGCGCGCGGTCCCGATCGCCTCGAGGCGAGCGCGTCCGGTCGCTCGGATCGACCCTAACGTCTCCGCCGCTTCGTCGCTCGCGCCCTGCGCGTCGAGCGCCGCCGCCTCGAGCGCGCGCGCCTCGTCCCAGAGCTCGTCGTGCGGCTCGGCCAGCGCCGTGACCGAGCGCGCGGCCTGGAGCGCCGCGTCCGGATCTCCGCGCTCGAGGGCCAGGCCGCCGCGCGCGAGGGCCAGGGTGGCGTCCAGCACCGGATCGCCGATCGCCGCCGCGTCGAGCTCGGCGCCGAGGGGAGAGAGCGCGGCGTGGGCGCCGTCCGCGTCGCCTGCGTGCAGGTAGGCCTGGGCGCGCGCGCAGCGCACGACGGCGGCCGGCAGAGGCTCGAGCTCCGTGACCGGGACCTTGGCGAGCGCCTGGAGCGCCTTCTCGGCGTCGTCGTTCGCCAGGTGCAGCTCCGCGAGGCGCACCGCGAGGCGCGCGTGCGGCATGCGCCCGCGGGGGCCGAAGCGGCGCGCCCGGTCGATCTCACGCACCAGCTCGCGGATGACCTCTCGCCGAGACCCGGGATCGGTGACCGCGGCCTCGAAGCGGGCCCAGTCCGCGCGCTCCTTGCGGCGCTTGCGCGTGCGCAGGATCACCTCGAGCGCCACGAAGGCGCCGATGACGCTCGCGACGGTCCAGACGATCCAGGCCAGCCCCCGCGGCGCGAGGAAGAAGTGACCGATCCACCCGAAGAAGAGCAGCCCGATCACGACCAGCGCGCGCACGATCCAGGTCTTCATGGACGGCGAGACAGTACCAGGGAGAGACGCTATACCGTGCCCGCTCTTCCCAACGAACTTCGGAGGAATCCCTTGCGTCGACTCGTCCCGCTCCTCGCGCTCTCGCTCCTGGCCGTCGGCTGCTCTCGCTCGGCCGAGCCCTCGACGGATCCGGAGGACCTCCCGCGCCTGCGCTCCGCGAGCAACGCTGGCAGCAACGAGGCGCCGCCCGAGCGCGTCGCCCCGCCTCGCCGCGAGCCGCCGCCTCGTCGGGAGCCGCCGCCTGCGCCGCCCGCCCAGGCCGTCGAGACCGGCGACCAGCGCGCGCCCGACACGTTCACGGTGCGCCTCGACACGACGAAGGGGCCGATCCTCATCGACGTCACGCGCGCGTGGGCTCCGCACGGCGCGGACCGCTTCTACACCCTCGTGCGCGAGGGCTACTTCGAGGACATCGCGTTCTTCCGCGTCATCGAGGGCTTCATGGCGCAGGCGGGCCTCCACGGCGATCCCGCCGTCAACACCCGCTGGCGCGAGCGGAACATCCCCGACGATCCGGTCGTGCAGTCGAACACGCGCGGCATGGTCAGCTACGCCATGGCGGGCCCGGGCACCCGGACCACGCAGTTCTTCATCAGCTTCACCGACAACTCGCGCCTGAACTCGATGGGCTTCGCGCCCTTCGGCCGGGTCCGGGACATGGCGGTGGTCGATCGGCTGCACGCCGGGTACGGCGAGGGCGCGCCGCGCGGCCGCGGGCCGATCCAGGGGCGCATCCAGAGCGAGGGCAACGCCTACCTGCGGCGCGACTTCCCGGACCTCGACTACATCCGCTCGGCGTCGATCGTCGAGGACTGACAGTCTGAGGGCGTGCAACGATCCGGCCGCCTCGGGCACCATCGGGTCATGCGGTGGGGTTTGTTCGTGGCCGCCTTCGGGCTCGCGTCGGCGGTGGGATCGGTCTCCGCGCAGGGGGGCGCGCCCGCGGGCTTCGGCCGGTTCGCCCTCGACGCCCCCATCCTCGCCGGCAGCCGCGTCGAAGACACCGACGGCAGCGAGATCCCCGGCGGCGGTCAGCGGCTCGAGCACGCCCTCGGGCTCTCGGTCGGAGGCGGCTTCGACGTCGAATGGTTTCGCCTCGAGGGACGGCTCGAGGGCGGCGCCCTGTTCGAGCCGTTCTCGCGCGTCCAGCCCTACGTCTTGCCCACGATCGAGCCGGGGCTGGTGCTCCGCCTGCGGCACGGGCTCGCGCTCTCGATGGGGGCCACGGCCGGGGTGTGCGTCGCGCAGATGCTCTATGGCTTCCTCGACAGCTGGGTGGCGGGCATGGTGCTGGGTGGCCACGCCGGCTTCGAGGTGCCGATCGGCGACGGGCTCCGCTTCCAGGGGCGCTTCGGCCTCGCGGCGTACTCACCCGACGGGCTCAGCGGGCCGCCCCGCAACCCCAGCTCCGACGGCGTGTTCTCCGAGCGCGGGTGGTCCTTGCGGGCCAGCCTCTCGTTCGCGCTCCTGATCGGGTGAGGGTCGTTCGGGGACGTGTCGGCGTGAAGACGCCGCGTGTGCCCAAAGACACGTCGCGGGCGGCGGAGCGCCGTGGCGCGGGCGCGCGGCCCCGCGGCGCGATGCTTGCGTTTGGCTCCCGGCATGACGAGCCGAGAGCTGCCGCCGCCCGGAGATGGACCCTATCGCACCTCGGCCCGCGGGCGCCGCATCCGGAGGGCCTGGATCCCCTGGATGGTCGGAGGCGCGGCGGCGCTGCTCGCGGTCCTCGTCGGGGTGCTGTCCTGGGACGAGGCGCCCCCGGATCGTCCCGCGCTGAGCACGGTCCCCGTGGGTCTCTGGGAGGACGTCGCGGCGTGGCCGCCGCCCGAAGAGGCGCTGCCGCCGAGCACGCCGCTCGCGCCCCTGCTCGTGGCCGACCAGCCGGACGCGCTCGCGGTGATGACGCCGCGGGAGGGCGCGACGAGCGTGCGGCGAGGGCAGTCGCTCACGGTGCGCTTCAACCGCCCGATGGTGGAGGGCTGGCGCGTCGGTCGGCCCGCGTCGCCGACGCCGCTGACGTTCCGGCCCGCCCTGCGCGGCGAGGCGCGCTGGGTCTCGCGCTCGACCGTCGTCTTCGCGCCCGCGCCTTCGAGTTGGACCCCGGGGGTGCGCGAGGTGCGCCTCGGCTTCGTGGACGGGCTCACGTCGCTCGGCGGAGAGCCGCTCGTCGACGACCTCGAGCGCGTGCTCGTGCTCGACGGCGCGCCGCGCGTCAGCCCCTACCGCTCGCAGGGGCGCGTGGCGGCCGGCGCGCCGCTGCCGCTCTACTTCGACGCGCCGGTGCAGCCCGGCAGCCTCCGCCAGGAGCTGCTCGCCTACGAGATCGGCGGCGGCCATCGCAGCGTGCCCATCACCTTGACGGCCGCTCGTCAGCAGCCCGAGGACGGCTACCGGGTGGACGTGCGCCTGCGTCGGGCGCTGGAGCCCGGCGCGCGCATCGGCCTCGCGCTCGCGCCGCGCTACCTGCCCTGGGGTGGCTCGAGCCCCGCGGTGATGAGCTACGAGCTGGCGCCGCGGCCGCACATCGAGGGCGTCGGCTGCCAGGAGGGCGCCGCCTATCTCGGGCAGTGCGATCACCGTGGATCGCCGGGCGAGATCGTGAGCATCGGGCCGAGCCTGCGCCTGCTCTCGAGCGCGCGCCTCGCGGGGGCGAGCGTCGCGAACTTCCGGGTGCGCCCCGCCGTCCGAGACCTCCGCGTGCGCCTCGCTCCGCACGGGCCGCCGCAGCACAGGCTCGTCGAGCTGTCGGGCGAGTGGGAGCCCGACCAGGTCTACGAGGTGCGCGTCAGCGGGCTGCGCACGGAGGAGGGCGAGGCGGTCCGGCCGCTGCCCCCGCTGGCGGTGCGGAGCGCGGGCCACGCGCCCCAGATCCGCGTCGCGTCGGGGCGGCTCACCTACGAGCGCGACGCCGCGGGGCTGCTGCCGTTCGCGACCATTCACCCGGCGCCCAGCGACGTGCTCCAGCGCCACGTGGAGCCCGGGCAGGAGCTGGCCGCGCTCGTCTCCCCGCTCCGGTTCGTCCGCGACGGCGGCGCGTCGACCCCGCTCGCTGGGCTGGCCCCGGACGCCCGCGCCAACCGGTGGGGCGCGGGTCGCTATCCGTGGCGCGACGAGGACCCGACCCCGGGCAGCCTGATGTCGGTGGTGTCCTTCCGGCCCGACCCCTCGCGGCTCCCCAACGCCGCCCAGACCGCCTTCGTGCAGGCGACGGATCTCGGCGTGACGGTCCGGGCCCACCCGCGCGAGCTGCTCGTCTGGGTCACGTCCATCCACTCCGCGCAGCCCGTCGCGGGGGCCGACATCGACGATTTTTACGTACTTTGGCAGGTTCATGATAGGGACGAATTCTTTCAAGCCGGCTCGAAAATGACAAGGGCAATGCCGTCGTCGACCTGATCTCCGGCCTTGCAGCGGAGTTCGCTCACGGTGCCGTCGGCGGGCGCGGCGTCAATGTTGCGATCGCAGCGCATTGTTGCGTTTGGTGCGCGCGTTGCGTTCGGCGTGTTTGTTGCGACGGGCGCATGCGCGGCGTTTGGCGCGTGCGTTTTGTCGCAGTTTGCCCCGGTCTGTTC
>JAOYNT010133943.1:0-11576 GCA_037575995.1 Lingulaulax polyedra | reverse complement strand
GGCAACGCGCAGGGAGGCTCAGCTTGTTGCCCTCGATGAACACCTTCAGCCTTGCGGCTGCTTCCTGGTTCTCCTGCAAGTACTCGTCGAAGACGTCGTTGGGGTTCTGGTTAGCCTCGGTGTCGCAGACCTCAATCTTTTGGCCTTGGATCCAAGGATGGTCCGCAACATATCCTCTGCCATTTCGGAGACATCCTTTCCGGTGTCCTTCGCGTTCAACTGTCTGATGATACCCTGCAGCTCCTGGCGAAGGAGAGTCCAGGCCTTGTAGGTCTTGTTGGCAATCGTCACCTCGCCCGTCCACACAAACTCGAGGGCAAAGCTTATCACCAAATGTGTCGCCTTGGTGACCACCTCTGATTTCACATGTGCCTTCACTTCCTGCCTGGCGTGATCCACAGCTGCGATGAGGTCGTTGATCCACGTCAATGGGCGTTCATCTCGTACCGCCATGATGACTTCTCTGCGTTCCCGGTCACCTGCTGGCATGGCTAAGGCCTTTTGCTTGGCCTTGGCCTTGGTCATCTTTCGGCGTTTTGACGGCCTCGCCGCTTCTGCGCAGTCCTCCTCGTGATCGACAGGCTTTGCCTCGGCAGCATCCAGCCGCGCTGCCTTGCTGGCCTCCTTCTTGACGAGGAGGCTGTCGGTCATCTCGGTGTTGATCAGGTCCATTGTGGCGGCTGTGCTCGTGTTGTTCTGGCTGAAGATCCAGGGCACGGCGCGTTGGTCGCCAGACGCAACGCAGGGCTGGCAGAACTTCCAGGCCTCGAGGAAGACAATGCCGACGAGATCGACAACGGCTTTGTTCGTCTGGCGGCCGGTGGACTCGTTGAGCTTGGTGATCAGGCTGTGGCCGCAGATGAGTACTGTGGAGGTGTCGTAACGCTCGTGCAGGAAGTCGCAGTACTTGCCAGACCAGTTCTTGCAGTCCTCAAAGACGTTGAACCTCTGCAGTGAGTGGGCCAAGGACTTGCCCGAGTCAAACTGCTTCCACGATTTGAAGTGCCCGTGGCAGCGTTCCTTCACAAAGTCCCAGTAGAGGCCCTCGTAGTTCGGCATCCTGGCAGTGATGCCCTTGCTTGCACGAAAGTCACCCCACTGAAGCTCCAAGTCCAACACCTCATCCAGCAGCTCCAGGATGGTCCACGAGCTGCCGCCGTGAAACTCGTTGTTGTAGGTCTTCAGGAATGAGAGGACGTTGGACGGCGTCATCTCGTTGAGCATCCGAACGTTCGGGAGACCTTTGCTGAGGGCATTCGCAACGAACGGATTGCTCGGCTCGCGCTCCGCTGCCACGTACAAGGCCTCGGCCAGCGTGCCGTAGGACAGTGCCAGGGCCGGGAAGGTGCGGCCGGGTGAAAAGACCATCCAGGCCTCGCTTCTCACCCCGGTGACGATGCCCTTCTGCAGGATGGAGGCCACGTAGCGCTCAAGAACGCTGTCTTGCTTCCGCATGTGCAAGGGATGGCGTTGGATGTTCTGCTTGCCATCGGGCCCGAACCATGGGACTGTGATGGTCTCCGTCCCCACCTGGTAAGCGGAGAAGATCTGGTCCAGGAGGACCGCGCCAGAAGCATCGGGGAACCGCATGTTGAGAGGTATGCCATCCCCGTACAGGGCTGTGATCGCTGGGCAAGCAACCGACATTGCATCTGAATCTACAATGATGCGGGGCGGCGCCTGGCCGCCTGGCCCCTTGAGGGAGGCAGCTTGAGACACATGGCTACGGTGCTGATGCTGCTGTTGATGCTGCTGCTGATGCTGCTGCTGACGTGGGTGCTGATGCTGCTGCTGATGCTGCTGCGGATGCGGCTGCTGATGCTGCTGCTGATGCTGCTGATGCCACTGATGCTGTTGCTGCTGATGCTGCAGCTGCTGATGCTGCTGCTGATGCTGCTGCTGCTGATGCTGATGCTGCTGCTGCTGATGCTGCTGCTGCTGATGCTGCTGATGCTGCTGGCGCTGCTGATGCTACCGCCATGGCCTTTGCTGGTCCCGTTGCCGTTGCCGTTGCTGCTGCTTATCCCGCTGCCGCCGCCGCCGTTGCTGCTGCTGCTGCTGCTGCGAACATGGATGACGGACATGGACATGGAGATGGAGGTCGATTGATTGGCTGATACGTGGATGGACGGACGACGGGCCCGACGGGTGCTGAACGGTAGATCTTGACACGGATAGATGCGCCGGTGGTGGATGCGACGGAAGACGGAAGACGCATGTGTGATGCATGATGGCGGAGAAAGACGAGCGACGATGGATCGACGTTTTTTTTTTCAACTTCCTCCGCCGCGCTCACCATGATCGCCGGAGCATGCTGATCGCACGAATGGCCGGCGACACGTTGTCCAGGCGCTCGGTGCTGACGAGGCACCAGAGGAGGACAATGCCAACCACGTTGACGTTCATGGAGTTGCCAACCTGCCCGCCGATGTGGCGTGCCTTGCGCTGCCCGTACTTGGCATGGCGCTTGGCATTGAAGCTGCATGCCGGGTGCACGAGAGCCGTGGGGCCCTGGTTGTTGAAGGCCCAATCATTGATCTCCGGGTGCATCGGGAAGCCCTGGGCCACGAGCAGTTCGCTGGGCATCATCCAGCGCTGGAAGGTGGCGGAGTACAAGAGCCCGACGTTGTGGATGATGCAGTGCAAGTGTTTGCTGGTCGAAGTGGTGCCCATGCGAGCCAAGGGATTCTGGTTGAGCTGGTAGATCAGCTCGCCATCGGGGTCTTTCGACATGTACTCTTCCAAGTACGAGATCTCCGTGGGGTTGAAGGCCGCCCTGAAGCTGGTGGGGTCGTTGGGGTCCAGCGGCGTTTTCCCGAACGCGCACGAGGACTTCCTGTTCTGCGCCCACTCAATCTCCTTGATGAACTCGTCTTCACCCATGGCAGTCTTGTCAGACTTGTTGTCGCGGTACTTGTGGGCGAAGAAGTACTCGCGCCAGGTCGTCTGGCACGCCCGCCAGAAACGCCTGGTGAAGCTGCTCAAGGGAGAGGTTTCGGACATGATATTTTGCTTGCGCCTGAGCACGATCCACTTCCTCTCGCGTTTTGAAGGCCAGCCGAAGTCCAGAGCATCGAGGACAATGACATCCATGAAGTACGCGTGGCCCAAGAACATCGATATGAGCTCCTCGTTGAAGGCCTTGACGTTCTCTTGTACTATGATGGGTTCCAAGATCTTCAAGCGCAAACCGACCCACGCCAGAAAGTGCACTATGGTGGGGTCTGCCGCACCGCGCTGAAGGCCACGTGTTGAGAAAGCGGTGCAAGTTGTACCTGCCACGTGGATTTTGCCAGCAGGGTGCTGGCAACGTTTGCCGTGCCGCATGCAGTATGCCGCAGTGCCCACGGCGTGCCCGGAGCGGATGGCCGGGGACATCACCTCCAAGGCAATCTCGGGCGTCTTCAAGAGGTCCTTGGCAGACGTTTGCATGTTGGCATTGAAGAAACTGTCAACGTCGCCAAACAAATGGGAGTCGTCCTTTGCGTGCATGGTGAGAAGCTCCAGCTGCGCCTCCTTGTTCCACTCCGTGTCTGAGAGGTGTCGGGGCGGAGCCACGCGCTCGTCCGGAAACCGTTGCGCGAGGCTTGCCGTCACAAGGTTCAGCGCTGTGCCGGGGGCGTCAATGCCGCTGTAGGCCGTTGTGATGGTAGTGTCGGCCATTGCCGCGATGAGCTCCCTGAGCACGCCGACGCCCTCGTTGTCTTCAAGCTCACCAATGGCATCCTTGGGCCAGTGAAAGGCATCGGCCAAAGAGTTCACCGTGGACCTGTCCTTGCGGCACCTGAAGCGTCTGGTTGCAGCCACCGGCACGGGGGCCGCAGGAATACACGGACCGGCACCGGCGCCGGGTCCGTCGGCCGGCCTGTCCGAGGCATCCTTGGCGGAGGGCATCACGTCCGAGTCGGAACCCAGCTCCTCCTTCTCTTGCTCGGTGGACTTTGCCGGGTCTTCCGCCTCCAGCTCCTTGCAGGGCTGCCCCTGTGCTGGGTGCACAGGCCGACCGGGAGAAGTCTGCGAGGCCACGGAGGACTTACCCATCAATTGCCTGAAGTCAAAGGGACGCTCCAAGTCGTGAACTGGGCAGGTAGCCCAATACCCCTTCAGGAACTTGCGGGGGACGAGCAGGGGCTCGGAGAGCGGCGTCACGTTGCGGAACGTCCACATGAAAAGGTGCTTCCGGTCAACGAGGGCCTTCAACTCGCAGGGATCCAGCGCATGTTGTATTGAACCACCATCCGGACCATCCAGCTCCGTGTGCATTGCCTTGCAAGCGAACAGAAACTCTGCGCTGTGCGTGGCTTGCAATACCTTCTGGCCGCTGACGTTGTAGTGTCCTCTGTCGATGCAGAAGTAAATCTCGCTGTTGGGGAGCACTGCCTTCGGCGGCATCGAGCTGCGAATGTCGACCGTCTTCTCGTGGGCAACGAACAAGTCCAGGTGCCGCTGTGTCATCAGCAAGCACAGCTGAGATACAATGGGGGCAGATGCACTTGGCTTGCAAGCATGGTCAATGCGCCTCCGTTTCGAGGCCATTCCGGCCGGCTGAGCGGCGGGGTTGCGGCTGACGAGCTTGCCGCAACATGAGCCAAAATGGCTACGGAGACGGACGTGACAGATGAGGGCAGACGTGACAGATGAGAGGAAGGATGGGCGATTGGTGACGGATAATGGATGGAACGATCAACGGATGTATGGATGACGTGATGGTGAATGATGATGGACAGTGCAAGATGATGATGATGATTTGATGACACCCGTCAGGAGTTGGCTCCTGATGGTGATCTGGTCAAGCTCCCTGTGGGGAGCTGGCTCCTGATGGAGCCGGTGCGAAATACCCCCCATGGGGAGCTGGATCCTGACGGATCTATGAAACAGTTCATGTTGGGGACCCGGCTCCTGACAAGCCATGGTGAGGTGTTGCTCAGGAGTTGGATCCTGACGGTGATGTGATGAGGCTCCCCATGGGGAGCCGGCTCCTGACGGAGCTGTTGTGAAAAGCATGTCAGGACTTGGGTCCTGACAACACTGGGTGAAACCTCCCATTGGGCTGCTGGCTCCTGACAGGACTGGTTTGATACCCGTGTCAGGAGTTGGGTCCTGACATAAATATACATAGGCACACCCATGGGGAGCCGGCTCCTGACAGAGCCATGTCGGTGTTCATGTGTTGAGTGATATCCTAAATCGAGTTGTGGTGCGGCTCAAATTAGGGAGACGGCTCCTGATGGTGATCTGAACCGGATCATGTCGGGGAGTCGGCTCCTGACGGAGATATGTTGAGGCGTTCGCCAGGAGTTGGCTCCTGACTGTGACGTGATCAAACTCCCCATGGGAAGCCGGGCCCTGACGGAGCCGTTGTGAACAACATGTCAGGACTTGGATCCTGACGAAACAGTGTGAAGCCTCCCCTTGGGGAGCTGGCTTCTGACGGAGCTGGTTTGAGGTTCATTTCAGGATCTGGCTCCTGACATATATCTATACAGGCTCCCCGTGGGCAGCCGGCTCCTGACAAAGCCCTACTGCTGTATGGGGGGAGTGAGCAGGTTATCGTGGGGAGCCGGATCCTGACGGGTGCCGGTTGTTCCCCGTCAGGGGTCGGTTCTTAAAGTAACCACGTGAGGCTCACGTCAGGAGCTGAATCCTGACGAAGATATGTAAAAAGGCCCCCTGTGGAGCCGGGTCCTGACGATGATCGGGATGCATACTTTTTGTTTGTTACATTAAGCATGGGTCATGGGTCCACACCGCATGTCCTGTAGGGAACCAGCAACGCAACTACGGGATGAGCATCGTTGCTCAGCGCTGGGAGCGTGCCTCCGCAAGGTACCCCGCGCACAGGATGCAAAGGCTGGCGTATGAGACCGGCCTTGTTGCCCCGCCGCATGGCGAATGAGGTAGGACACGCTGGTCTGGGATTGAAGGCTCCGGCCAGTGAGCGATGTGCTCAGCACCCTTCTGGAATGGGTCCAACCCATTGTCGGCCAAGAAGGTGTCCGAACAGGACAGGTGCCACGTCTCGAAGCAGAGGCCGCAGGGGAAGATCGGGGATGTCAGCTCGTCTTGGCGGCAACGGCAACATTGCTGAACCGAGGTGTCCAGCATGCCCATGCCTGCCTTCCAGAGCTTGGTGAGGATACGCGTCTCCTCCGGGACCTCAGGCCTGCTCTTCCCCTTTTCCTTCAGCATGGAGATGCCGATGGCGGGGTCAATGATCGTGGCATGGTTGAAGTTGCGCAAAGGGTCAATGGCCGGGACAATGGAGATCACACGGTCAAACTTGTCGACTCGCGCAATGCGGCCGGTGAGTTGTTCACGGTCGCGCCAATGCACCAAGTCAACGCGGGGCTCGTTGTTGTCCATGTGGGCGACCAAACTCAACTGCGTGGTGGTGCGAAGGTTCACTGACTCCCGGGTGCGACCTGCTGCCATCAGCACGGACATGTGGCGGGTGACATTCTGGGCCCAGATGCACAGGATGTCGCTGGTGCTCGTTTCCTTCTCCTCCGCGGCAATCTGACTCAAGACTTCAGTGTTACCCATCACGTGTTCGGCGTTGAGCATGGCCTCAATCTCGGCCTCCTCGGGCGTGAGCGTCGTGTTGTGGTCGAGGTCCCCGCCGAACCGGTCGAGCGCAGCATCCAACACATTGGCGTTGATCGGGGCCTCCTCTGTGCAGAACCGCAAGACGTCCGCCTCGTTCTTCCGCATGACATCCTCGCCAGCCGCGGCCCGGTCCGTGGAGATCACCTCTTCCAAGTTAGCCGCGAGTTCATCGATGCAATTCTCCTGGAGGAACAGTTCCGTCACCTTTTCCAGTTCGGCCTCGCCGGTTTCACTCGCCAAGTCGCTTCCCATTTCCATCACTTTGCACAAAGCGGCTTCGAGGGAAAACACATCCTCCTCCATGCCCCTATCCGCGATCGCCGCGGGATCAACATCGCCCTGACTGCCGGAAGCCTGGGCACCGGCAGACACCTTCGGCCGGGCCTTCCGCAGGTTGAAGGCCACCTGCGGAAGTGGGTCCTTGACAATAGAGGCGGAGCAGATGCACTCCGTGTCGGTTTTGTCCCACTTGAGGTAATACTTCCGGACCGCCACGCGCGGGTCGGGTGTGTTCTGCATGATGTCGTACCAAGCCTCGAACATGTCCACGGACGAGCAGAAGCGGAGGGGCACGTGGACCTTGATGCCCTGGAGGATGCCGTGCCTTGTAATGGGAGCCGCTGATGCCATCCAGCCCAAGGAATAGACCGTGTCGGCCCGAAAGAACACCGGGCCCTCAATGAGACCGTCCCGCTCGAATGCCAGACAATGGGACAAGCCACAGGGGTCGCCCTTTGTCGCGCGGTTCCACAACATGCTGTAGGCGGTTGCCCAAACCTGCCCTGGGGATGGTTTCGCCTTCACCGGGCGGCCCCGCGACGGGTCGGGCCGGACGGCGGCCCCTGCAGCGCTGTCGGCGTCGCCACCCAAGCCCATGCCGGCTTCATCTTTCAGTGGAGCAGGCAGAGGCGGCGCCCACCGCTCCGGGTTCTCCAGGACTGCGGTGGCACCGTGCGCGTGCTCCAAGCAGGTCTTGAGCAACGCGGCAGCCACAGGACGGGACGTGCGCCACTTCCCGCCGCGGCAATGCTCATGCGTGCTCAGGGCGGCGCCGAGGTAATGCTTCAGGGCGATGCGCCCCGAAAGCAACTCCAAGCTGATGTTGGGGCTCCGGTCGCCCTGGATGCCGATCATCTTGTTGATCCGTTCGTTCTCACGGGTATCGCTCCGCCATAGCGACCGCAACGCGATGAGCGCTGCCCACAACTTGGGCGGGCAGATGCCGTCAGTCGCCGCCTTGGTTAGCTCGGGCGCGAAGAAGGAGCAGAACTTGCGCGTGGCCGCATCAGTTACTCCCGCTGTGCCATCGATCAGACGCGAGCAGGTTTCCTGCACCACCTCGCACCGGGTGCCTGGTTGCGAAGCTGCCAGAGTGAGGAGCTTGAAAAGGTATTTGGTCAAGGGGGCCAGGACACGTCGATCAAAGCCTGCAGCGTGGACCAAGACCAATGACACGGACAACAGGGCAAGCCGTTCCCGGCGATCCAGAGGCCACTGCTGCAGGACATCCCACCACTTGGAAGACACCAAGGTGTCATTGAAGCCATTCGCAATCTCCAAGGCTTTGCCGCTGGCCAACTGACACAAATGGTTGCCTTTGGTCCCCATCGCCTCTTCAGTGATCCGTTGCTTGAGGAAAGCAGACAGGTGCATGCAGGGCCCCCGCGACTCATGCACGCACTCCACGATGGCCCAGAACCACGGGCTCTGCGTGATCTCCAAGGCTTCGCACCGCCACCTGCCCATCACGCGGCGGAACGCGACGTTCTGCTCCACGGACAACTGGTTCAGCTCGTCGTGCTCGATGGGCTCCATGCCGGGGCCTTCCCCGCGTGACTTCACCTTCTCGGCGAGAACCTTGCGGAAGCACTGACCGATCTTGTCGCCGCCCGCGCGCAGGAGTCGGGCTTCCACGTCATGTACAGACCCCCATCGGCCTGCGTCGCACTTCGGCATCAACCTCCGCGCATGTTGCGTTGCATTGGCGGCCCCGTGGAGCTCCTTCCACGCCGCGAAGATGTCCTTCGCGCAGTCCCGCCAAACGTTGCAGATCTTGGCGAGTCCGCTGTAGTACTTGAAGCGGCCGCCCCCGTCGACGCCAACGTCTGCAACGGCCCACTCCTTCAGGAAAGAATCCACCAAGAGTAACCCTCCCTTCACGATCAAGTGGTATTGGTGCTCGTAGCACTCGGACGCGAAGACAATCACATTCGAGCGCATAGAGCTGTTCTCGAGCATTATATTTTTGGCAACGCGTTGGTCCGGCCCTCCGTCCGTAGTGAAGCAGTAGATGTGGACATGTTTCAGCCGCTGGTGCTCATCGCGAGGCCTCGGGTCTCCGAGCACACAGTCGATCGATCGCATTTCGCAGACACACTCGCAACCCCCGGGCCGAAACCGACTCGCCCAAAGGACCGGCTGTTCGGCGGTTACCCGATGAGGCTGGGGCCCTTTGCCGAGGAACGAGCCGTCAGAGTCCCAGTGCGGGCAGCCGAGCGCGGTGAGTTGCTTCATCGTCAAGTCATAGGCGTCCTGGCCGGTGTGGCCCTCGACGGGGAGGATGTCGGACACACGCTTCACTGACGCATACATGTCGTCGAAGGTTTGCTGTTCCCAGCCTGGGCCATCAAGAGCGTCAGGACGCAACGCTGCACCTTAGGTTGGGCCGGGCCCACGGCATGGAACTGTCGAGCGGAAGCTAAGCGTTTACAAACTCCGAGAACGCGGAAAACGTTTACAACAGGCTGAGAGGGGCGCTCTCAAGTTCGAGGGCCACGAGTTTCCGGCGTTGCCAGATCGCAGAGTTTGTGGCGTCACTCCTGAAGCCGTGGACGTAGAGCAGGAAGTCGGGGACCTCGTCGTCGCGGGCCTGGACAAATGCATCCTTGAAGGTCTCCCAGGCCCGGAAGAAGAAGGATCGCGCGGACGCCATCAGGGCGCCAGCAGCTCGGACCTCGGCCCGCGCCACGGCCCATCGGGAGACGTCGGTCAGGAGCACCATGCCGATGTCAGCGCACGCGATGTTGCTGAGGTTCCGTCGCACAGCGAGCGCCATGCTCGCCCGCAGGGTGAGGTTGCGTTTTCCGGGGATGCTGATCGCGAACTGGCCATCCACGTTGTGTTGGGCAGCCCCCTGGTGCTCTGCCTGCACGATCTCCAACTTCTGCCGCGTGCGGCGCAAGGCCTGCTGCAAGCCCCGGACACGCTTCTTCAAGGCGTCAATGCGTTGATCCTTCTTGGCGAGGTCCGCAACAAGCTGCCCAGAGCTCTCCTCCGAGCGACGCTCAACGACTGCATCCGCAGGTGCTGAAAGCACCAGCGCAGTCGGCGTAGTCACTGCTGCCGGCTCGGCCCGTGCCCCCTCGTCATCCTCACTGTCGATGATCTCGATGGGGGCAGCAGGCTTCGGCACCACCTTGTCCAGGACATGCTGTTTGACCTCTGCCCACACGCTCTCGGGCAATGCCTGGCCGAGGCAACGAGCGATCATGAAGTTCACCACGTCTGCCCGACATGCTGCCTCGCCCGGGATCGCGAACGCCTCCAGGGCTGAAGGGCCCATGCGGCAGTCGGACTTCTTGGTGATGCCAGAGCCGAAGATCTCACGGCCAAGGGTTTGCAAGCTGCTCTTGCGGATCGCCAGGTCCCCGGTGCACAGGAACCCGTTGCGTTCCATGAACAGCGTCACGCGGCGGACAAGCATGACCTGGCCCAACCGCGCAGTGGAGCCATCGGAAGCATGCGCCATGGTGAGGCGAACGCTTGAGCCAAAATGCGAAAGGCTTGGGCCAGAGAATGGTGACAGTGATGAATGGTGGCGGCAGTGATGGTGATGACAAGGGTGGTGATGGTGATGACGATGATGTTGACGCTGAAATGACGATGATGTGGTGATGATGAGTACGACGGACGATGATGACGATGCCTCGATGGTAAGAATGGTGATGTGATGACGACGATGGTGATGGTGACCTGATGATAACGATGGCACGACGACGTAAGTGCATCAGTGCAGGGGTTACGCCGCCCATGACCCTGCTCATACCGCCACGACGTAAGTGCATCAGTGCAGGGGTTACGCCGCCCATGACCCTGCTCATACCGCCCCCAAGCGCCGCCCATGACCCTGCTCATACCGCCCCCAAGCAAAATCAAGAAGATGCTCACCTGCCACCGGTGAAAAACAACAACAAGCAATCCGATGAACACCCTCGTATCGGTAAATAGCAGCCTCGTCAGTAGGACAAATAGTGAAACTACATTTGTAAAAGATGTTGAACACAAAATGTATGTACATCTGCGGAAAGATGCAATCGCCGGCCTTGGTGGATAAACACAAAAAACGGATTCACAGCGACCCCGCAAAAACCAAGAACGAAACACACAACTTGAACCAATCAAGGGTATACTGAAAAACGGCCCGATCGGCAGAAAACAATGAACACATAAGGGCACTGACAATCAAAAAGCACCGATTGGCCCAATGTCAGTCAACCAAAAACACAAACAACTAATACGCGCACTTGTTCGTCGGGGCAAAACATGCACAAGCAAGGCATCGAGATAATTTAAAAACAAAACAAAACAACCCCAAACGCGAACAAAAACGAAATTCAAAACCACTCAACATGCGCACGTGCGAGCGCACGACACACATGCAAACTTGCAATGTCGTGTTTTTTGTTTTGCCCGAAGACCTGTCCCGGCAAGCTGTCGGTCGTCCGGTCGGGGCGGAAATATGCCTTCCGGGCAAAGGCGGGCAATGCACGTTATATCAGCAAAGGGGCCGTAGGGAGCCCATTTTGGGCCAACTCCTGAACGGGGGTGGCTTCACCTCTCAAGGGCAAACGCACGTCACGACACCTCCGCTACGCCTGCGCCTTCTGCCACGAGTTCCCGGTGAGGTCATGCGACTTCTACAGAGCCTCGGAGATGCGTGGCTACAGCGGCTCAGTGGAGCACGGCTTTTG
>JAOYNT010132851.1:0-11647 GCA_037575995.1 Lingulaulax polyedra | reverse complement strand
AGGCGAATTCGCGACGATTTGAGGGCCACGCTTTGCACCGGGGTCGCAGCGGTTTTGAGGCGACAGCCTTTCAGAGATGTTGTTGTCCGATGATTTTCAAAAGTCTATTCGGGGCCCGATAACAAAAAACCCGCAACTTCTGTGCATTTTGTGTTTTGCAACTTCTTTCGTTTTTGCAACTTCTTTTTTGTTTTGCAAGTTGTTTTTTGCAACTTCTTTTAACTTGTTTTTGTTGTTAAACGGATTATTGTCAACTTCTTTTGGTGTATGCTATGTATGCGCAGACTTGTGTTTGCAAGCTCTAGTGCGGCATGCGTCGCACGGTTTGCACATAAGTTTCAAGGGTTGGGCAAAGTTGCGTTGTTATTCGAAACTTAGTTCGCGTACGTTCCAGGCTGTTTACACCGCAAGCACGATAGACCAACGTTGACAACAACAAGACCACTCGCTCATCATGAAGGGAAGGGGGCTGAGAGAAAGCCTGCCCCGAGTCATCCCGGGGCTGCAAGAGCGCCCCGGTTTCTTGAGAAAGGAGGGCTGAGATAACGCCCGTCCCAAGTCGCCCCGGGGCTGCAAGAGGGCCACCGGGCGATCCAAAGCAGGAGGGCTGAGAGAGCGCCCGTCCCAAGTCAACCCGGGGCTGCAAGAGTGCCCCAGGCCATGCAGGGGAAGGGCTGAGAGAATGCCCCTCGCAAGCTCGCCCGGGGCTGCAAGAACGCCCCGAGTCATCGAGTCCCTTTCCATTGTTGGATTGCCATATTTTTGTTAAAGTCTTCCAACTACCGGCACGCCAGTCGTGTGATGTTTAGGCTCAAGATCAGCATTGATTCCCCCGCCCCTTGCCTGCGCCCAGCCTGCCATGGATGCCGATGAGTTGCTGGCCATGGCTGGGCACATCGATCAGCGGAGCCGAAGGATTTCAATGGCGAGGCGCCTCGCCGGGAGCCTGTCCGCAAGGCGAGGCGTGAAGCGGAAGCGCCACAAGCTGGAGGAAGCAGCGGCTGCTGCTCAACGCGCGTGGCACAATCGAGAGGTAGCGGCCAAACAGGACTTCACATTCCAGTGTGGCAAAAAGCAGAAGGTCAAGGGACAAGGGACATGGAAGCAACGCACTCCCCACGAGCTGCTACGCATTGCATTCAAGCCACCGTCGCAGACACTCGCCAGCATCGCGCGCAGCCTCACTCCCAAAGCCTCTGTTGCTTTCGTATCGAATGTCCAGGCCATGGCCGCCTTCCTAGTGCGGGAAAAACAAGCAACCAGCGTTGACAACCTCCTGGCAACCCCCAGCCGATTCACCGTCTTCCAGCTAGTCTTCGACGAGACAGAGTACCGCCTCATGCTGACGGGCGAATGGGGACGACGTTCGACAGACTCCAGCGTCTTGGCCATGGCAGGCCGGCTGCTATGTGACAGTGGCGTTGGTGATGATGTAGGCGAGGTGGTGGAGGACGATGTCGTACTACCGCCCTGCAACATGGATTCCGTTGCCGCAAAAAATATGTGGGCGGCGTGGACGCGAATGCTGCCGTCGAGGTTGGGAAGACTTCTGAACGGGGACATCGACAGCATTCCGTCGGAGCTCATCGCTATTTGCACCGGTTCTGATAGCGCAGCGGCAAACCTCATGGCAATAGCTCACCTTGAGAATTCCAGCGCGCCCAATGTCATCGTCTTCCCCGGCTTCTGCAAGCAACACAGCACAGGGAACGCAATGGAACGGGCAGTGAAACGACTTGGGATCATCGGTCCGGCGTACTGCTTGGCAAAGCGCATGCGCTCAGACAAGTTCCACAGCAGGTTCCTGACAGGGCTGAAGAACGCTTTGAAGGATCAGCTTGTCTGGATCAAGGCATCCGAGAAGCCGGAGTGGCGCCCGAAGACGACGGACGTGAACAGTGCCCGCGAGATATTGGAACTGTCCTATTTCAGGCGCGACGCTCGAGGGAACGACGGCGGCGATGCCATTCACGGCGCTGACGGCGACCTCGAGGAGAAGGTATGCCGCCGAAGGCGTTTGGGGGAGTTATTTTTGGAAGAGTTCCCCGGTGACTGGACAAGCCCAGACATCGTCTTTTGGGACCGGGCCACAACCGACCGCCAGGAGTGCAACTCGCGGGAGGAGACACCCGTCCTTTCTAGCCCTCCCCTCCCCTGCCGAGCTGTGCATGCATGCGCGCGCATCGCTCACCATTGCCATTGCTGCGTGCCAGGAGGCCCTGGAGTACGCCTTCGGGCAGTTGATGAAGGTGGGTTTTCACGTGCTGCCAGAACCAGCTCTCAACAAATGGAATTCGGTTTGGCCGACTGTCTGCAGCTTCCTGACGATGGTGAGCTTCCACAACATTTTTCTTGCAGGCATGCGGCATGCTTGCAACGTGTCCGTCACAGATCAGCCGGACGCCCTGCACTCCGATTCGGACATGGACGAGGCGGTCGGTCTCCTCTCAAAGTCTGGCTGGCTACGACGGGACGAACGCCGCCAGGTCAAAGCCCTACATTGGATTGAATCGGACACTGCCAGGTTCGCCTGCACGGTCATGGCAGTACTTGGAGGCATCGTGATGAACCTGCACTTCCACCTCTTCAAATACTGTCAAAAAACTCCTTGGGGCGAAGAACGATCCAACATCTTCGAATTATGTGGGCCTCGGTCCGTCGCCCGCGGAGTTGTGCAGGCGTTGTGGAACGCGTTGCAAGCCGATCCGCCTGTGCTGAAGAAAGCTTTTGGGCCACGGGTAGAGTGGAAGGCCAAGTGGCAGCAGATGTACCGGGAGACTTTGCTCCTGCTCATGGGTGAAATCACACGTCGTGTCATCGATGTGTACGAGGCCCCGCCTTATATGCCACTCGTGCCGTTGGCGGACCCGGAGGGTGACGTGGAGGAGAAGGTCCGCCTGTCGCGTTGGCTCTTCACTGTCCCAGTGGATGTGTTGGATCCAGCCTGCAAGAAGATACGGGAGCTGGCGGTCTCGCCCGACAACTTGCTGCAGCCAGGTTGGCAAAAGTTTTTGTTCCACGCAGTGAACAAAATTACGATTTCCACTGCAGCGGTGGAGTGCTTATTTGCAGGCTTCAAACAATGGCTGGCTCCGACGAAGACACCCTCATTGACTGCGGTGCAGGCGAAACACGTGCTCAATGCTGCCATGCAATCAGCCAAGGGGAAGGAGCTACGCAGGCAATCAGCTATGGACAAAGGCGAGGCCGGACGCATTGTGCAGACGCGGCCTGAGTGGATCCTTAAAAGGGGGGAGAGCGCCCGCTCAACTGCGTACTCGGAGTTCATGGCCCAGGAGCTACACACGAAGGACTGGTCGGAAGGCCCACAAGCTGCGTTCGCCAGGGCGTCCCGTGCATTCCGTACCATTCCGCAGGAGACGAAAGACACGCTTGCATCTCGCGCCCGGGCTCGTTGCGCTATGACTTGGGCTCAGAAGCGGGCTCGGCTGCAAGCGGTATGCGAGGAAGACCGTTATGCCGATGAGTGGCCCCTTTCCCCCGAGGACATGGCAGCCATGATGCAGCAGAAACATGCAATCATTGACAACGCAAACTCGTGGCGGGATCTGGGGACACGGACAAAGCCAGCTGTTGACTTTCCGGACGAGGTCGATTACAAGATCCCGTTGCCCCTTCTGTTCGCCAGGTTCACTGAGGAGCAATGCAATCAAGCAGAGGAAATTGTCAACGGTTTGAAGGTGTTGTTCGGCATACCTTGTGCCTCCGACCCCATCTCGCAGCCCATCATGATTACAGACGCCAGCTCCGGACAGAGCGTCATCATTGTCGGCTGTTCCATGCGCAGATCGCCACGTTTCGAGGCTGAGTTCTTGTTGCTCGAAACTGCGGACCACCAGCGATTCTTCACCGGGAACCTACAGTTGCCGCAGGTCTTAAATCTGTTCCAGCAGGTCACAGGGCTACGGCTCCTATGCAAAGACCTGGTGACAAATGGGTTTGTCGGGCCGTTTGAGTACCGCCGTGTGTCGGCCAAGGGGGGTTTGTCCACCAGCTTGCTGGTTCAGGACCTGTCGGAGCCTTTGGATGTGAAGCAGCTCCGCGAGATCAGCAAACAGAAGGCCCAATGCGCTCGAGCTCTGCAATTGCTTCGGAAATCATGTCTGCCGTGGAACAGGCAACCCAGGCCGGTTGTCCAAAGTCTTCGAGGACGACAGCGAAAACGGCGTGCCAGCGGCGACGCCGAGGAAGAGGATGAGCCCGATGATGTGGAGGACAGAGCGGGTACCTACGTCGACATGGCCGCAGCAGGCCCGGAAGAGGCTGAAGACGTTGAGGAGCAGGACATGGAGGCCGCCGCCGGCATTGCAGAGGCCGAAGAGGAGGCCGTCATGGCAGGAGAAGCAGCAGCGCCGTTGTTTGACAGTGAGGATGACGCGCCGCTCAAGGACCTTGTCAAGCCTGGCAGGCCGGCCAAGCCTGCACCTCCCAAATCGAAGGACGCGCCCGAAGCAACAGGCGTTCCCACACAGCATATGGACTCCTTCCAAATTGAGACATTTGGCACCATCAAGATTGACTGGAAGCACAAGTCGTTGAATGCGCACTGTGCATGCAAGGCTCCTCCTTGTGATCATCGCACGGCGACGATGCCAGAGTGCAGGATGAACCGGGTGGGCAGAAAGAAGCCATTGGCCTTCCTGGTGCAATGGCTCCGGCAGGGTCCCATTTTCGAGAGCCGCGAAGAGCACCGGGATTCCCAGGGCATCATCAACAAGGAGGATGAGCTCAGGTGCCGTCGCTGGCTCCTTGAGCCGGCGCAGAAACACTTGCGCCCGTTACTCGAAGTGGAAGCCAAGTGGTCCGGTTCCACCACTGATTTCGATTAGCACTCTGCGCATGCCTACTGAGCACCTAGCAGCCCCCCGCGCGGCATCTGCTTGGGCAGAGAGCCTCCGTCGTTCATGTAGCGGCAACGTTGCACCATGATGCAGCTTAAACTGCCCCAAGCCTTTTGTCGTTGCGCACTTTGTCATCTGCCTCGCATCCGTGCCTGTCCTCTCTCTAGCCTCTGTTGCCTTCATGCTTGGCACGCTAAGTTGCACATTCGGAAGCTCCCTAGCTGCGTCTGGCCCCCATGGCCCATCTCAGCCCCTGGGCCCAACCAGGCTTCTGCCCCAGAGTCGCATCCTGCGTCGACCCCTCCATCAGTCAGACTTTCATTGAATGCTGGTGCGGTTGTGTGGCGTGTGGATGCAGAGTCTTGAGGCATGCGTGCAGCAGTAGCTCCACCCACATGGCGCCCCGCTGCTCTCAAGGATTGCGGTCCAGGCCGCAGCCCCGCATCCCCGCGGCCCCGCTGCCCAGTGCAGCCGCCATGACCGCCGAGGACCCAGAGGTCCGGAAGGCCCGCACTTGGTGTTGGTACTGCGGCCGCTGGGTGGGGCAGGGCTTGCTTTGGCAGGCCATCGTGGCGGACTTCCCCAATTCGCGGCTCCTGCATGAGGACTGCTCTGACTGATTGCAAAGTAATCAAAATCTGACTGAGATGGCAGAGCTTGTGACGGTAGCAATGCAGGTGTTTGCAGACATGCCTCAACACTCGGGTTGTGGGATGGAGGGTGAGGTCACATGCCATGTCCCAGTATCGGTGCTGGTTGGATCCACAGTGCTCTTGGTGCTTGCATTTGGGCCCATTGTTCATAGTGCTTCTGTGCGCGTGCGTGCATTGTCGGCCGCAGGAGCTGGTGGAGAATCGTGCCAGGTCGCACCTGGCATCCTGCAAAGACGCCGCGCACCTGAGCGAGCAGCAGGTCGAGGATGCGCTCGATGGCTGGCAGATCTGCTTCTACGACAAGGACGGCCAGGAGGTGCCGGCCGCCACGGCGTGGGAGTTCGTCATGCCCTCAATTTGCTTAGCATTTTTGCGTTGTCCGTGTGACTTGGGAATGATTCGCGTTGCACTCCCGCATTGCCCCATCAACTGTTGCTTGCTGCGACCCACCGAGCTGTTGCCCATGCCTCCGCCATGTCCACGTTTGCCTTGCAACTGCCTGAGGTCGCTGCATCAGCAGCCGCAGCAGCAGCGCCACGGCAACAGCAGCAGGCGCCACAGCCACAGCAGGTGCAGCAACAGCAGGGGGAACAGCTGCAGCAACAGCAGCAGCAGCAGCCGCTGCAGCAGTACCCAGCAGCACAGCCAAAGTCTGCAACCGCTGTGCAGGCGCCGCAGCAAGGGCAGCAGCGCGATCGCACGCGTGACCCGGGCGCTGTGGAGGCGCCGCCACAGCAAGGGCAGCAGCGCGATCGCACGCGTGACCCGGGCGCTGGGCAGGCGCCGCCGCAGCAAGGGCAGCAGCGCTCGCGTGACTCGAGCCGCCGGCGAGGCAGCCGCAGGAGCAGGTCTCAGCCGCGCGAGAGCCGGCGCTGGAGCCGCCGCACCCCGAGCCCGGCGCCGCGGAGCCGCAGCACCGTGCGGACGGAGCGGCCCCTCACGCCGCCCCGTAGCCGGGCAAAGGCGGAGCCCGAGCAGCCGCCGGCAAACCGCACTTTGCCGCCGCACTTGGCTGCCGCCGCCGCCGAACCGGTGGCCGGCGCCAACGCCGACGACCCGCTGAGCCAGGTGCTCTCCAGGGTCGCGACCAGCGTCGCGGCCGAGGCCACCCCATGAGTGCTGACCGTTAGACTTGCAGCATTGATCCCTATTGCTGGTTGCATTCAGTCGCCACACAGTCCTGTCTCCTCATCGTTAGACTTGCAGCATTGATCCCTATTGCTGGTTGCATTCAGTCGCCACACAGTCCTGTCTCCTCATCTGCTCGAGCAGCCATGAGACCTGAGAGTGTGCCTTCAGTCGTTTTCCGCGTGAGGCGCAGAACATGGCGACGTGGGCGTCCGCGCAGCACGACCAGGCGCCGCACCAGCCGCCCGTGCGGAACGAGCTGGCGCGCTTGGCAGAGGCCATGCAGCGGATGGCGCCGAACAACGCTCGGACGACAACGATCATCCAGCAGAGCGTGGCCGACCAGGAACCTCACACGCAGATGCAGTTCGTGGACAGGATCACCTCGGACATCGGGCAGGTCACAGACCCGCATCTGCTGGTCCTGGTCATCCGTGCCACCAGCACGCGGCTGCGCGCCCTGCAACAGGCGGCTCTCTCTTTGCACTGTGAGATTGCATTGTGAGACATCTGCTGTTCAGTGTCAGGCATTGCTGGGACCTGTGTTTCCGTGCCATGACAGTCTTGCATACCCCTCACTGACCTCCACCTTTTGATGCTATCACTTTGTTGCCGCATGACAGTGTCACCCTGTGCCCGTCGTCTCTCCGTTGCCCGCGGCGCAGGCGGCACGCCCGTGAGCAGCGATGAGTTGCGCAGCCCGGGCGCGTAGGGCGCGCTGCCAGCCCGGCCTTCAGCCTGCCAGGCGCGCAGGCCCTGGCGCATGCATGTTCATTTCAGACCGTCATTTTCTTGTTGTATATCCGTTTGATTTGTTTACATGCCAGTGCACATTTCCGAAACAGATCCAGTTATTGTAGTCCCGACATTCTGTTTGTGTTTACATGCGAGTGCACAAGCCCGTCAGATCTTGTTGTATATCCGTTTTGATGTTTTTTTACATGCCAGTGCACAAGCCATGTGGCTTGCAGCTAGCCGTAGGACGGCGACCGAATCGGAGCGAGAGCGACCAGCCGCACGGATGGAAAAGGGCGACCGCCGGCTTTGCTCAGAAGGCCCGTAGCATGTCAGCAGTACCCTTGGCCGTTCCCAGGACATTCGGCACGATTCATTGTCTTCAGAAGCAACTTCAGAGACCGGTGGAGTCTGCAGTCCCTCAGCTGTGCTTTCCTGATCCAACCGACGTTTTCTCTGGCCATTGTTGCCCTCGCTGCCATTGTTCGTAAAGCCTTGCAGACATCAACCATCGTGGCCACCTGCCCCGCCGCCTCCGTCGTTCATCATTGCCCACGCCCGTGCCGCCTCCAGCTCAAAGCCCCAGCGCCTCACCGCGCCAGCTGCCCCGCCTGATGGGCCGTGGACAGGACCCGGGGGTGATTAAAGAGAGAACTGTTAGCGTGACGTGTTGTCAGTCTTCTCACTGCCCACACATGCAATAGCACCAGCACTGCCGTGTTATCAGTATTCTCACTGTCTGCGGAGCAGGACGAGGGCAATGGCACGGGCAAGAACAAAAGCCATGGCAAGGACGCGAGCAAGGGCAAAGGCCGGGGCAAGGGCAAGGACACTGGCAAGGACAAGGGCATGAACACGAGCAAGGGCAAAGGCCTGGACAAGGGCGAGGGCGTGGGCAAAGGCAAGAACAAGGGCGAGGGCGTGGGCAAAGGCAAGAACACGAACAAGGGCGAAGGCCAGGACGCGTCCGGGAGCAGCAGCAGTTCCTCGTGCTGGCGGACAGAGGGCGGGCGCCGCAGGACAGCAGGTGGTCCAAGTTCGTCTGCGCCGGCAGCACGCAGGCGCAGGAGCTTGATGCGCGCCGAGCAGAACCTCGCTACCTTGGAGGAGATTGCCATGGCTATGGCTGAAGAGCGGCGCCAGGCCCCCGGGGCGTCTCTCGACGAGCTGTCCCCGGGGCGGCCCCTGCCCAGAGAGGCGGACAGCCAGTCGTCATCGTGCAACTCCTGCTCGCCGCGGCCGGGATGCCCGCATGCGTCTGAGGGCAGCCGCTGAGGCCGCGCCCCGGGCGCCGCGGACGTCCGCAGACGTCCCTTGCCATTGTGGGAAAAAGGACAGCGCCAGGTATCATGTCCATCTCCAGTATCATCCGCAGACGTCCCATCCCTGCATCCCTTCTGTTTTGTGCAGTCTGTCAGGTATCATGGCCATCTCCAGTCCGTCCGTCCATGTCAAGTTGGGGCGGGGGCTGAAACATCGCCCCCGTCGGCCTTCCGTGTCGAGGCAGGGCGGGGGCTGAAACAGCCCCCCCCCCATGGCCTTCAGCGTCGATGCGGGCGGGGGCTGAAACAGCGCCCCCGTCGTCCTTCCGAGGCCACAGTGCACTTTTGGCACCGACGTGCGTTGCGCCCATGGCACATTGCCTGCGCCAGCCTGCCCGCACCAGCATTCCCACCAGCTTTCTCTCTCCTGTCTTCCATTTCTTGCTTGCAATCGGCCCAATTCCTGTGGTCGTTTCCAACAGCATGCAGCATGTGGCCTCAGCTGACTGCCGTGCTGTCTGTTGGCAGTCGTCGAAGATACCATGTAGTCATGCCTGCCAGGGTTTATGCATTAGTGCAATAACGTGCGTCCACTATGCGTTGCGCCAGGCTCAAGCACAGAAGGCCGCAGGGGGCGGCCGACGGGCTGTGCAATGTGGCTTCAAAACAAGGCCAGACGTTGGTCTGAGGTGGCAAAGCAGCCGTCGATGCAAGGACGGAAACTTGCCAGGCGGCACACGCCGTTCGGGGATGAGGTGGAGGAGCTGCTATTCTCCAGGAAGGCCTTTCACGACGGGACCTTTCTCCAGGCCTGGATGCTGTCAGCAAACTGTTGTCTTTTGCCGTGCGAGCCATTGGTCGTTCCTTTTCCCATCAGCTTCCATCTGCAAAGCTTTAGTTGCGGTCGTTGATGCTAGTCTTTCGTGATTGATGCCTCTGCCCTTGTGAGGCGTACGCAGCCTATTGCCAGCAGAAGGCTGTCCGGACAGCAGGGAGGCCACAGTGGACTGCAGCGTTGGATGTCGGGAGTGGGTGCACAGGAAGTGCTACCTGTGCCTGTGCCATGGACGCCGTGAACAAAGCGTGCGTGGGTCAGCAGGTCGGCGTTTCCTTCCATCCGGTCTTTACTGTCGAGGTGGAGGCGGCCAAACGAAGTTGGATTTCCAAGGTCGAGAAAGCCTTGACACCGGCAAACGACCCGTGCTGCTTCACAGACATCACGATGCTAAGGGACGGAAGTGGTCAATGCTCTCAGCACCATGGCAAATGCGACCTGCCACGCGTGTTGGACGGGCTTGTGTGCGGCTTCAGCTGCAAAGACTTCTCGAAGGCAAACATGCATAGAGGTGTGCGGCGTGGGCACGACATCTCCCGGGCACAGACTTCCCCTGGCAAGTCTGCCGACACAATGCGCGGTTTCCTCGACATGTTGGACTGTTGCAATCCGGACTTTTTTCTAGTTGAGAACGTGGACGAGTTGCTGGGTACAGCGCACACCCCGGCATTTGACGACCTGCTTGCAGAGACATCGTCGCGCGGGTACGATGTGCAGGCATATGTCGTGAATTCGTCGGACTACGGCCTTCCACAGAGCAGGATGAGGGCCGACATTATCGGCGTGCTGCGGCCTTCCCGCCGTTTCGACATCCCGGACTATGGCGCGTTCTTCGACCGTTTCCGTGCATTGTTTGAGTCTTTCAAGTGCACTGACGGGGCTGGTGCCCTGGATGTCCTGTTCCCGCCAGAGCATGAGGCAGTGCAGCACGAGAAGGGCGTTTGCCGCACGAAGGCCAGCAAGGGCTGGGAGTCCAACACGTTGGACATTCACCGCGCGGAGTGGCTGAAGCGGGGGTTCCGGTTCGACCCTGCGCGGACCGCCCCGCAGCCCGAAGCCATTGACTGGTTTCCTGCGTTGTCTTCGCGGGAGAAGGACCCGGCTTTGACAGAAATGACATCGGCAGTGGTTGAATGCACGCGTGCGCTTGTCCATGTCTTGAGCCTCGTGTTATGGCGCCGCCCGCAGGACGTGCTCGCCTACACCTTCGTGACCATGGCCGGGGACAGCCCTGAGAAGCGCACCGCGCGCTCCGTAGTGGACGTGAGCCAGTCAATCTCTCGGGTGCCGTGCGCCACGTTATCGAAGGAGCACCGCGTTTTGGCGCCTACAGTGATGCCTTCGGCCAAGATCTGGGTCACGGAGTCGGGCAACTCGGGGCTGCCCAAGCAGAGCCGGCTCCTCTTGGGGCAGGAGGCCTTGCTCTTGCAAGGGTGGCCATCAACAGATCCACGTTTGCAGCCATTCGTGCGGGATGAGAGCAGTGCGTTCATGCAGAACTTAGCCGGCAATGCTTTCCCGGCGACTGTGATTGTGGCCCTGCTGACCGCCCTTGTGTACTCGTTGGACGCGGACGAGCAGGACGCTTACGGGCTCATGACTAGTGCTGACGACGCCGCTGCAGCATTCTCCCTGTTTAAGAGGGCGCGCGCAAGTGACACCTGAGGCGTGGGCGGAAAAAAGAGCGTTGCACGCATCCGCTTGCAATCACGATGCGGTGATATTGTTGTCGTCAACGCTGGTCTATCGTGCTTGCGGTGTTCCTCTGTCAACGACGCGTAAGCTTGCAATTAAGCCAAGAAACAGTCTGGAACTTACGCGAACTAAGTTTCGAATAACTACGCAACTTTGCCCAACCCTTGAAACTTATGTGCAAGCCGTGCGGCGCACGCCGCGCTAGAGCTTGCAAACACAAGTCTGCGCACACATAGCATACACCAAAAGAAGTTTCCAATAAACAGTTTATAAATTAAAAGAAGTTAAAAGAAGTTGCAAAGAACAACTTGCAAAAAACAAAGAAGTTGCAAAAAGAAGTTGCAAAGCAAAATCCCGCACGCACCCTGATTCACCCTGATTTTGTTGAATAGACTTTTGAAAATCATCGGCCTTTGGAGCGTTAGCGTTGATGGGAGGAAGAACTCGCAAAGAGGCCGTGGTGGCGTGGTGCCCCAG
>JAOYNT010131749.1:0-11727 GCA_037575995.1 Lingulaulax polyedra | reverse complement strand
GAGAGCTTCCGCTTCGGAGCCTCGAAGACCCACTACTCGTCCTTTGCGGGCCATGTCGTGGTGGGCATCGGTGGCCGAGACGTGGAGCTCACGATCAGCGTCGTCTTCTGCAAGGTCCCGCTCCTGATCTCCCGGTGCGCTGCTCGCTCCCCTGTTCGCGGCCACGACCGCGCGGGCCGATGTCGAGCTGCGCTGGCGCGCCCCCGAGGGCGCGGGCTGCCCCGATCGAAGCGCCGTCGCGCTCGCGGTCGAGGAGCGCCTGGGGCGGTCGGTGTTCTCGGAAGGCGATCCCCCCGGCTTCGTCATCGAGGGCGCGATCGAGCCGGTCGACGGTCGGTTCCGCGCGCGCCTCGCGCTGCAGGCCCCCGACGGCGCGGCGCTCGGGGAGCGCGTCATCGAGGGAGGCGAGGCGCCCTGTGGGGCGCTCCTCCGGACGGTGGCCATCGTCGTCTCGCTGCTCGTGACGCAGCACGAGCCGCTCGTCCGCTTGTACGAGCCCGCGCCGCCGCCGCCTCCTCCAGCCCCGACCCCCGCGCGCCCCTCGCCGCCGATCCCCGCGGAGGAGATCGAGCCGCCGCCGGTGGACGAGGGCCGCCTGGGGCTCAGCGTCGGGCTCGGCGCGAGCGTCCGTGGCCTCGGCGTGCCCGGGCCGGCGTTCGGGATCCGGCAGAGCCTCGGCCTGCGCTGGACGGCCTGGCCGCTGGAGGTCGTGGCGGAGGTGCAGGTCGTGCCGCCGTTCCGCTGGGAGGGCGCGGCGGCGCTCGATCTGTGGCTCTGGTCGGCGGGCGCGTCGATCTGTCCGCGCTTCTTCGACGGGGACGATCTGCGGCTGATCACCTGCGCCGGCGCGGTCGGGGGGCAGCTGCACGCGGCGGGCGTCGGGCTCGACGTGGTCCGGCGGGTGGAGGCGCCGCGGCTGGACCTGATCACGCGGATCGGCGCCGCGCTCCGGCTGGCCGGTCCGCTCTGGGTCTCGCTCGCCGCGCTGGTCGACGTCCCGCTCATCCAGCATCGCCTCACCGCTGGGCCGCCGGGGGACGAGCAGGTCGTCTTCGAGGGGGCGCCGATCTCGCTCGGCCTCGCCGCCTCGCTCGCGCTCAGTTTTCCCGAGGAGTGAGAACCTGGCCCCGCCACACACATCTCCTCAGGTGAGCGCTCCTGCCCCGAGCCGCGTCGATGAGGACGGCTTCCGCGCCCTCTTCGAGGCGCACACGTCGTTCGTGCTCCGCTCCGTGCGCCACCTCGGGGCGCGGGAGGCGGACGCGCTCGACCTCGCGCAGGAGGTCTTCACCGTCGCCCACGAGAAGCGCGCGCAGCTCGATCGGCCCGACGGGGCGCGCAGCTGGCTCTACCGGATCTGCTTCGGCGTCGTGCGCAACCACCAGCGCCGCGCTCAGGTGCGACGCGAGGTGCCCACCGCCGCCCCGGCCGCGCGAGAGACGCAGCCGCCCGCGCCCGATCCGGTGGAGCGGTCCCAGCAGCGCGCGCGCCTCCGGCAGGTCCTCGCGGCGCTCGACGAGGACAAGCGGGCCGTGCTGGTGGCGCACGCCATCGAGGAGATCCCCATGAGAGACGTCGCCGACGCGCTGTCCATCCCTTTGAAGACGGCGTACTCGCGGCTCTACGCCGCGAAGCGCGCGGCGGCGGCCGCCTACGAGGCGCTGGAAGCCGAGCACCGGGGGGAGCGATGAACGAGCCTGACGACGTGGATCTGCCGGACGGGCTCGAGGCGCTCTTCGACGCGGGCCGCCGTGAGGAGGCGTCCGAGGCGGAGCGCGCGGCGCTGCGTGAGCGGCTCGCGCCGCAGCTCGGCGGGGGCGGCCCGGGCGGCGGCGGAGCGGGAGGGAGCGCGTTCGGATATGGCGCCGTCGCCGCGATCGGGGCCGCCGCGGTGGTGCTCGGACTGGCCGTCTATCTCGCGGGGCCGACCGAGGTCGCGCCCGAGTCGTCGCCCCCTGCCGTGAGGCAGAGCGCGCCCACCCCGGACAGGATCCCCGAGCGCGCGCCCGAGGCGGTGGGCGTGGTCGCAGAGAGCGCCGTGGAGAGCTCGGTCGATCCCAGCCCGCGGCCGGAGCCCCCGCCACCGTCGGCGCCGACTCCTGCGCCGGCCAGCGCGCTCTCCGAGACGGACCTGATCGATCGCGCCCAGCGCGCCCTGGCCACCTCGCCGCGGGCCGCCCTGCGCTGGGCCGGGCGCCACCAGCGGCGCTACCCGGAGGGAGCCCTGACCCAGGAGCGCGAGCTCATCGCGATCGAGGCGCTGAGCCGATCCGGGAGCCCGGCCGCGGCGCGCACACGGGCGGACGCGTTTCTCTCGCGCTGGCCCCACTCCGCGCACGCGCCACGCGTCAGGAGCCTCGTCGACCGATGAAAATCGTCGCGCGGGTTGGGAAGCCGCGCCCTCCACGCACATCTCCCGGCGAAGAGAGGAAACTCGGATGCGCCACTGCCTGATCCCCATCTCGATCCTGCTCGCGAGCACCGCCTGCTCGATGACCTCCAACGTCGGTGAGAGCGACGCGGGTCGCTTCGACGGCACCACGCCGCCGATCCCGTCTGGCCCGTACGACGAGTGCGGCAACGGCATGGACGACGACGTCGACGGCCGCATCGACGAGGGCTGCCCCTGCGGCGCGGGTGAGACGCAGGCCTGCTTCAGCGGGCGCTACCCCAACCGCCGCGTCGGCACCTGCGCCGACGGCGTGCAGCGCTGCGACGTCGACGATTCGGTCGAGTTCGGCGCCTGGGGCGTGTGCAGCGGGGACGTCACTCCCACAGAGCAAGGGTGCGACGGGAGCGACGACGACTGCGACGGCGCGGTCGACGAGGGCTGCGCCTGTGAGGCCGGCGCGACGCGCTCGTGCGCGGGCGAATTCCCGATGGCCGGGATCTGCCGGGCCGGCGACCAGACCTGTGGCGAACACGGCGTCTGGTCGGCCTGCCTCGACGCGGTGGGCCCCTCGGCCGAGAACTGCGAGAACGACCTCGACGACGACTGCGATGGGTTCGTCAATGAAGGGTGTGATTGTGTTCCGGTCGTGGAGGTGTGCGACGACGGCGTCGACAACGACTGCGACGGGGTCACCGACGAGCCCTCGTGCCGGACGCCGATGGACGGCGGCGTGCTCGACGGCGGCATGCCCGGGCCGATCGGGGTGGACCGCTGCGCCACCTCGGATCTCGCGTGGGATCGCGTGTCCCGACCCGCCACGGACCCCGTCTCCCCGCCGGAGGCGTCGCGTGGGGTGTGGACGGGCACCGAGTACGTCTGGGTCTTCGCGGCGCGAAACGCGGCTGGAGAGGACGCGATTCACGTCTCCCGCTACGACGCGAGCGCGTCGCACGTCGCCACCGCGCCGACCGCGCTGCGGCTCATCGGCTTCGACAAGGTTCGCGGCATGGTGTGGACGGGCGCCGAGCTCGTCGTCGCCTACACGACGGGGGGCGTGCTGACGCTCCAGCGGCTCGCCCTCGACGGCTCCTCCGTCGGCGCGCCGGTCCCGCTCGCCGGTCCGCACGGCTTCATCGCCTACAACGGCTCCCGCGTGGGCGTGGCCTACCTGGGCACGGGGGGCCGCGGGCTCTACTTCCGCACCTTCGATCCATCGCTCGCGCCCACGGGGCCCACGGTGGAGGTCCTGCCCCCGAGCGCCGGCACGGGCGTCGCCAACCTCGACATGGGAGGACACGGGCTCGTCTGGACGGGGCAGCGCTGGATCTTCGCGTGGTCACGGACCGACACGACCGCCGCGCACATGGCCGTCCTCACCGACACCGCCGTCGAGAGCACGCGGGGAGCCTCCGTGCCCGGCGCGCCGAGCGCGGCCCTCACCGTGCCCACCCTCGCCGCAGGCGACGACGGCGGGATCTGGTGCTTCCAGCGCGTCTACGGCATGTGGGACCTCTCGGTCCACTGCCAGCGCTTCGACGCGCTCGGCGCGGCCACGGAGGCTGCGCTCGTGCTCGCCCCGCGCGCCAGCGTGATGGGGGTCGCCGTCGGCGCCATGCGCTGGGGCAGCGGATACGTGCTGGTCTACGCCTCGCACGAGGGTGGACGCTCCACGAGCCACGTGCTGCGCGACGGCGCCTCCTCGCTCGAGGCGCTCGCCATCCCCGCGGACATGGATCGGTCGAGTTGGGGCTTCGCGTACTGGAACTCGAACTTCGGCGAGGTCATCGGCGCGCCGGACGCGCTCGTGATGTCGAGCCGCGGCGACTACGCGTCCGCTCCCCGCAGCGGGAACGTGGCGGCCCGCGTCCGACTCCGCTGCCGCCCGTGAGTCGCCTCGTGGGGCGGCTCAGAGGTGGCTGGCTCAGAGGTGGAAGGTGACGACGGCCTGACCGCGCGCCTGGATGCCGACCGCGTCGCCCGTGTCCTCAAAACTGACTTCGTCAGGACCCGGATCCCAGCCCTCGACCGGATCTGACGCCTGACGGTTCATGTTGAGGATGTCGACCGTGGCCGCGGCGCCGATGCTGAACCAGTGGGCGAGGTAGATGTCGAGCCCGACCGCGCCCGAGAACGCGAAGCCGAACACGGTGGTCTGCACGTTCTCGGGGTAGCGGGCGCCCATCTCGCCGAGGCTGTTCTCGACGTCGCTGTCGCCGTGCCAGCCCATGCCGAAGCCGACGCGGATGAAGGGCTTCACGATCGGGATGGGCAGCGCGAGGGTCACCTCCGCCACCGCGGTCCCGACGTCGAAGCCGTCGTCGTAGTGCGCGAGCGCGCCGCGCACGCCGAAGCTGAGGAACTCGATCCGGAAGCCGAGCGCGAGCCCGCCCATCGGCCCGATCCCGCTGAGCTTCACGAAGGTCGGATAGTAGTTGTTCTGATCGATCGCGCGCAGATCGACGTAGCTGACCCCGCCCATGAGCTCGATCCAGAGGAAGTCGTAGGGGTCCCCCTCGTCTTCCTCCTCTTCTTCTTCCTCGCGGATGATCACCTGCGCGTATCCAGGAGTCCCCGCCGGCGCGCCCGCGTCCATCGTCCCGGCTCCCGAGCTCGAGCCCGAACCCGTCGCCGAACCCGCGCCCGTTCCCGCGCCCGCTCCCGAACCCGCTCCCGAACCCGAACCCGAACCCGAACCCGAACCCGCTCCCGCTCCCGAACCCGAACCCGCTCCCGCTCCCGAGCCCGAACCCGAACCCGAACCCGAACCCGAACCCGCTCCCGAGCCCGAACCCGCTCCCGTTCCCGCTCCCGCTCCCGCTCCCGCTCCCGAGTCCGCTCCCGCCCCCGAAACCGAATCCGCCCCCGAAGCCGAGTCCGCCCCCGATCCCGAATCGGACCCCGCCGCGTCCGCGCTCGAGTCGACCTCGGCGCCTCCCGCGGTGTCGCTGTCGCCCGCGTCGACCGCCGGCTCTTCCGGCGCGCTCTCCTGCGCCGCGGCGCTCGCGGACAGGAGCAGCAGCGCCAGACCCACGCCCAGCCCCCTCACGGCTGCCTCCCGTTCGCGCTCGGCGCGAGCCCGGGAACGGGCGGGGCGTCATCGGGGATGCGGTAGCCTTCGTCGAGCCACTGACCGAGATCGATCAGCTTGCAGCGGCGAGAGCAGAAGGGGGAGTGGTCGGCGTCGCGCACGAGCCGTTCCGACTTGCAAACAGGACAAGCGGGCATGGTTGTAGGAGGGTATCACCATGGCGAAACGGAAGAGCCGCCTGAGAACCCGTCGGAGGAAGTCCACCCGCGGGCCCATCGGCGCCCCGCCCGGGACGCTGAGCGCTCACCCGGACGCGCAGGCCACCCGCGCGAGCGTGATCGCGTACGGCGCCGAGGACATCGTGGAGCGGGTGGCCGAGAAGCCGGCCCGGGCCAAGAAGGACATGGACGCGCAGGCGGTCGGCTGGCTGGACGTGGTCGGCCTCGCCGACGTGGAGCTGATCCGCGCGGTGGGGGAGGCGTTCGAGCTCCACCCGCTGGCGCTCGAGGACGTGGTCAACCCACACCAGCGCGCCAAGGTCGAGGAGTACCCGTCGAGGACCTTCGTGGTGCTCCGGATGCCCTCCATCCACGAAGACGGCACGCTCGACCTCGAGCAGGTCAGCCTCTTCTTCGGCGATCAGTACGTCCTGACCTTCCAGGAGCGCGAAGGCGACTGCTTCGAGCCGGTGCGCAACCGGATCCGGCAGGGCCGCGGGCGCATCCGCTCGAGAGGCGCCGACTACCTCGCCTACGCGCTGATGGACGCCGTCGTCGACGCGTACTTCCCCGCCATCGAGCACTTCGGCGATCGCCTGGAGCGGCTCGAGGATCGCGTGCTCGAAGATCCCGAGGAGTCGCTCGTCAGCGAGATCCACACCATCAAGCGCGACCTGACCGCGGTGCGACGCGCGGTCTGGCCGCTGCGCGAGGCGGTGAGCATCCTGCTGCGCGAGGAGCGCGAGCTGGTCACCGAGGAGACCCGCGTGTTCCTGCGCGACGTCTACGACCACACCGTGCAGCTCGTGGAGCTGGTCGAGGGCCAGCGCGACATCGCGTCGGGCCTGCTCGACGTCTACCTGTCGAGCGTGAGCAACCGGATGAACGAGGTGATGAAGGTCCTGACCATCATCGCCACGATCTTCATCCCCCTGAGCTTCGTGGCGGGGCTCTACGGGATGAACTTCGACACGAGCTCGCCCTACAACATGCCCGAGCTCGCGTGGCGGCTCGGCTATCCGTGGGCGCTCGGGCTCATGCTCGCGATCTCCCTCGTCATGCTGTGGTACTTCCGACGCAAGAAGTGGCTCTGAGGAGCCCCCATGCGGATCCCGCGCTTCAGACTCCTCTCCCGGAAGAGGACCGACCGGTACGAGGCGCTCGTGCAGGGGAACCGCGTCACGCTGCTCCACGACGGCGCGGCGTGCCTGCCCGCGATGCTCGACGCGGTCCAGTCCGCGGAGCGCGAGATCCTCTTCGAGATGTACTGGTTCGGCTCCGACCGGGTGGGGCGTCGCTTCGCCGAGGCGCTCTCCGACAAGGCGCGCCGGGGCGTGAAGGTGTGCGTGGTCTACGACGCGGTGGGCAGCCTCGAGGCGGACGACGAGATGTTCGCCGGCATGCGCGAGGCGGGCTGCGACGTGCGCGAGTACAACCCGATCGCGCCCTGGCGCCAGCGCTTCCACGTGGGCCTGGTCAACAACCGCGACCACCGGAAGATCATCGTCGTCGACCAGCACGTCGCGCTCACGGGCGGCGTGAACGTCGGCGAGCCCTGGGCGCCCGAGAGCGAGGGCGGCGGCGGCTGGCGCGACGACATGATCCGCATCGAGGGCGTCGCGGCGCTCGCGCTGCGTGACGTCTTCCTCGCCACGTGGCGCGACCTGGGGGGCGTCGACCCCTCTCCGACGATGAGCCAGGCCGAGCTCTACGACTCCGGCGTCCGCATCCCGGATCCGAACGAGGGCAGCCCGGTCCGGGTGCTCTCGAACGACTACCGCGTCGCGCGCGCCGCCATCCGTCGCTCGTACCTTCGCCAGATCCGCAAGGCGGCGAAGCACATCTACATCTCGAACAGCTACTTCGTGCCCGACGGCGTGATCCGTCGCGCGCTCGCCCGCGCCGTCGCTCGCGGGGTCGACGTGAAGGTCCTCGTCCCCGGCGAGAGCGACGTCCCCGCCGTGCACTTCGCGGCGCGTCGGCTCTTCGGTTGGCTCCTGAAGCGAGGGGTCGAGCTCTGGGAGTGGAAGGGCACGGTGCTGCACGCCAAGACGGCGGTCATCGACGACCGCTGGTGCACCGTCGGCACCTACAACATGGACTACCGCTCCTGGCGCACGAACCTCGAGGTGAACGTGACGGTCGAGGACGACGGCGTCGCGAGCGCCATGACGCGCCGCTTTCGCGCGGATCTGACGCGCTCCCAGCGCGTCGATCCCCACGACTGGGGCTTCCGTCCGCTGTCCGAGCGTCTGCTGGAGCAGTTCTTCTACCTGTTCCGGAAGCTCCTCTGAGCCGCGTCGCTCATCCGTTTGTGGTCCCGCGAGCCCGTCAGTAAGCTCGGGGCCCAACGTCGGGCGACCGGCGGGAGTCCCAACAGTCGATCCGCTTACCTCCCGTCGCCTGCCGCCCCTTGCGATTCCTGGGCCGCGTTGCTCCTCGGTCACGTGCTGAAAGCACGCTCCCTCGGCGCGCCTTGCTCAGAAACCGCATGAAACGGCATGCTCGGGCCGGTAAGCGGTTCGCCTCTCTCGCCTGGCCGGCGCGAGCCGTAGAAAGGGAAGTGCTCGAGGTGTCGATGATTCAGCACGCGCGATGGTTGGCTCTCTCCCTCCTGCTGGTGAGCTGTGGAGGGGGCTCGGTGCGGCTCACCCCGAGCTACGTGGCCGTCCACAACACGATGAGCGCGATGGGCCTCGTCCAGAGCGGGGAGATCAGCGAGGGCTCGCTCGCCGAGGGCGGCGTGGCCCGGGTCACGAGCCACCTGCGCGCGGGCGACTGCTACACCATCGTCGCCTTCGGGAGCGAGGGGGTGCGCGATCTCGACGTCGTGGTCATGGACGACACCGGCACCGAGGTCGCCGCCGACCGCACGAACGACGCCCAGGCCGCCGCGCAGCTCTGCCCCGAGGCGGAGGGCGACTACCAGATCGCGGTCCGCATGGCGCAGGGCAACGGCGGCTACGTCGTGACGAGCTGGTCGGGCATGCCGCGCGGTGGCGCCGGCGCGGGCCCGCTCGCGGGCGGCGGCGGCGCGGGAGGCCGAGGCACCTGCGGCAGCCCCCTCCCGCTCGCGATCGGCACGCCCGTCCGGGGCAGCACCACGGGAGGCGCGTCGACCATGACCGGCACGTGCATCCGCGGCGGTGAGGCGCCCGAGCGCGTCTACCAGCTCACCATCGAGCGGCGCGCCCAGGTCAGCGTGACCATCAACTCCGACTACGACGGCGCGCTCTATCTCCTCGGCAGCTGCGGCGAGATGCGCTCGGAGATCGCCTGCAACGACGACGACCCGAACACCACCCGGTCGCACATCGACACCACCCTCGACGCGGGCACCTACTTCGTCGTCGTCGACGGCTACGCGACCGAGTCCGGCGAGTTCGAGCTGATCGCGCAGACGCAGGACCTGCAGAGCCTCGCCCAGGTGTGCGGCGCGGCGACCCCGCTCCGGCCCGGCGTGGCCGTCACGGGCAGCACCGCGGGGCAACCGAACTACTTCACGGCGACCTGCGCGGGCGGCGCCGGCTCGCCCGACCGGGTCTACGCGATGGACGTGCCCACCCGCTCGCGCATGCGCCTCCGCATGCAGAGCACCTACGACGGCGCGCTCCACGTCCGGAGCGACTGCGCCAACCCGAGCTCCGAGATCGCGTGCAACGACGATCACCAGGACACGCGGCACTCGATGGTCGTGTCCACCCTGGACCCGGGCCGCTACTACATCTTCGCCGACGGGTTCAGCACCAGCGAGCAGGGCGACTACTCGATGCGCGCCGATCTGGCCCCGGTCGCGGGGGGCACCGCGCCCGCCGATCGCTGCGCCGCGGCGGGCACGGTGACGGCCGGCCAGGACGTGGAGCTCGACACCTTCGCGGCGGCCGACGACTACCAGGCGAGCTGCGGCGGAGCGGGCGCCCCGGACACGGTCTACCGCCTCGAGGTGCGCGAGCGCTCGCGGCTGCGGGCCACGCTCCAGCAGAGCGAGTTCCCGGCCGTGCTCTACCTCCAGTCCACCTGCGGGCAGCAGGCGTCCGAGGTGGCCTGCGCCGCGATCGGCGCGGGCGGCCAGACGGAGCTCGACACCAACGTGCAGCCCGGCACGTACTTCCTCGTGGTCGACGGGGCCGCCCAGGACAACTTCGGGGCCGCGCGCCTCGAGGTGCAGCTCGAGAACCTGCAGGCCCTCGAGACCGCGTGCCGGAGCGCGCCGCGGCTGCGCCCCGGTCGAACGGTGACGGGCGACACGGGCACCTCGAGCGACCGCTTCCAGGCCACCTGCGCGGGCAACGCCCAGAGCAACGACCTCGTCTACCGGCTCCAGCTCACCCGTCGGAGCCGCGTGGTGATCACGAGCGAGCAGCAGTACGACGGCGCGCTCTACATTCGCCGCGACTGCACCGACGTGACGACCGAGGTGGCGTGCAACGACGACGAGGGCGACAACCGCCACTCGCGCGTGGAGACCACCCTGGACGCGGGCACCTACTACGTCTTCGTGGACGGCTTCGCGAACAACAGCCAGGGGAGCTTCACGCTGGACGTCGAGGTCTCCCGCGCGCAGTAGGCTGGGTTCGCGCACGCGTTGGAATTGCGCCGGCCTGGGGGGAGCGCACGCTCCCCTCATGCCGACCCGCCTCGTCCGTTCGCTGCTCGCGCTCGGGCTCCTCGCCCTCGCCGGAGCTTCGGTGGCCTACGCCCAGCGCTCGGCGCGGAGCGAGGACGCCTCCCACGTGGTCTTCCGCAACCTCGGCACCCGCCCGGTCGCGGTCTCGTGGGTCGACTTCGAGGGGCGCGAGGTGCACTACGCGATCGTGCCGCCGGACGGCGTCCGCCATCAGGACACCTTCGTCGGGCACCTCTGGCGGTTCCGCGTCGAGACTCAGCGCGGCGCGCAGATCGGGGAGTGGCGCGTCGATCGCCGCGCCGGCACGGTGCAGATCGGCGACGGCGGCTTCAACGTGCAGTGAAGTCGTCGACGCGGATCCCCGACAGCGCCGACTCCATCTCGCTGCGGAGCCGCTCCAGCTCGTCGTCCGTCAGCGTCTCCTCGGCCGGCTCGCTCGGCTCCGCGGCCGCCTCCGGCAACCCGATGTGCAGGCCCCGGCGGATGAGGTCGAGGCTCGGCTCCAGGTCCGGGACCGCGTCCGGGTCGGCGGCCGCGTCGGCGGGTGAGGGCGGCTGCGCGCCCTGCACGTAGCGCGCGGGCTCACCCGGCCCGCTGAGGTCGACCCAGTACGCCGGCTCGCTGCGCACGTCGACGTGCACGAAGACGCTGTTGGGATACCAGCCGACGCCCGTCTCGGGGAACGTCACCGCCAGATCCCGCACGTGCTCGCGCGGCACGTCACGCACCCGCAGATCGAGCGCGCGCCCGTGGTGGTGGCGGCTGGTCCGGGGCGACTGCGGCCGATAGCCGCTGATGATCTCGATGGCCTGACCGGGGAACGCGTCGCCGATCTGCTGGAGCCGCACGAGGAGCTCCGGGTGCAGGAGCCGCACGTCGGCGGCCAGGAAGGCCGGGTCGCCGTCCGCGGCCCGCCAGGCCTCGAGCTCGCGTTCGGTCGGCGGCGTGTCGAGCTGGCGCGGGCGCGCGAGGAGCGAGACGGCGCGGAGGGCCGAGGGGAGCGCGAGGCCGGCGCAGTCCAGGAGAGGGAGCGAGACACGCTCACGCTCGCCGCCCATGCGCCGCACGATCGTGACCGGCGCGTGGCAGTCCGACCGGGGCGTCGTGTTCGCGACCGGACCCGCATCCGGGACCGCGGCCGCGTCCGAATCCGCAGCCGCGACCGCAGCCGCATCCGAATCCGCGACCGCAGCCGCATCCGCGACCGCAGCCGCATCCGCGACCGCCCCCGCGTCCGCATCCGCGACCGCCCCCGAATCCGCATCCGCGACCGCAGCCGCCCCCGAATCCGCATCCGCGACCGCAGCCGCCCCCGCGTCCGCATCCGCGACCGCCCCCGAATCCGCATCCGCGACCGAATCCGCATCCGCGACCGAATCCGCGGCCGCCCCCGCATCCGCGACCGCCCCCGCGTCCGCATCCGCCCCCGCGTCCGCGACCGCCCCCGCATCCGCGACCGCCC
>JAOYNT010131748.1:0-34613 GCA_037575995.1 Lingulaulax polyedra | reverse complement strand
ATTGATATTGATACCGGTGTCTGCAAAATAAACATTCCTCCACAACAGCCCGCGCGTGTTCGGACTTTTTTCCTCGAGCTCGACGCCAGCCCGTGGGAGTCGGGGGCCATCCTGTTGGCGAGTGGCGAGCCGTTGGAGTTCCTCGCGGACCCCCATCGCCGAGCTCGACGGCGCCGCCCTCGGCTCACTCCCCCTCGAAGCCGTCCGCGTCGAGCCAGGTGAGCATCAGCTCCGGGTCCACCTCGAGGGCTACGAGACCCAGACCCTCACCGTCGCCATCGGCGACGACCCGTCCCGCACCACCCGCGTCGAGGTCGAGCTCCAGCCGAGCGGAGGCGGCCAGCCCGGTCGCCCACCGGGGGCGGGCCTCGCGCTGAGCGACTGGGCCATCCCCGTCGGCGTGGGCGCCACCGTCGCGGGCGTCGGCCTCGCCGTCGCCGTCCCCCTCGTCAGCCTCGCCATGACCGGGTGCGTCGAGGAGACCGGCGGGGCTTGTGTGTTGTCCGATCGGTTCGCCGTCGGAGAGAACGTCGCGTGGATCATCGGCGGCGGCGCGTTGGCGATCGCCGGCGTCGCCCTCATCATCGCTGGCGCCACGTCCGACGGCGGCGGTGAGGTGCGCGCCCGCGTCGGCCCTGGCCACTTGTCGATCGAAGGGAGCTTCTGATGACCTACCGCATCGCGCCTCGAGCGCTCCTCTGCGCGCTCGCCACCCTCCTCGCCACCGGCTGCGTCGAGCGCGTCCTCTGCGCCGATGTCCCCACCGCACCCGGATGCACGCCTCCGGCGGATTCAGGGCCAGACGCCCAGACCGACGGCGGCGACGGCGACGCGGGCCCCTGCGGCGCGTGCCCCGCCGCGACGCCGCTGTGCCGTGAAGCGGACGGCGAGTGCGTGACGTGCCTCGGCGAGGGCGACTGCGGCGGCGACACCCCGCTCTGCGACACCGACGCCGGAACGTGCGTCGGCTGCCTCCGCGACGCCGACTGCGACGACCCCACGGCCGCCCGCTGTGAGGCCGGCGCCTGCACCGGCTGCGACGCCTCGCTTCAGTGCGCGGGCATCACCGGCACCGAGGTCTGCGACACCGACGCCGCCACCTGCGTCCAGTGCACCACGGACGAGCGCGAGGCCTGCGGCGGCAACGTCTGCGACGGCGCCGACCATACCTGCACCACCCGCCCCGAACGCAGCAAGGGTCTCTGCCAGGACTGCGTCGCCGACGCCGAGTGTCGGGACGGCCAGCTCTGCGTCGCCATGACCTTCGAGAGCACCGATGTCGGGCGCTTCTGCCTTTGGCGCGAGGATGCGTCTCAGCCCACAGGCCCCATGGGCTCGTGCACAAACACCCGCCCTTATGCGGAGGGCGCCACCGCCACCAGCGTCGACGGTATTTCCGCCCGCGTGTGCGGCTTGGCGCTGACGACCTGTCATGCCCTCAACGACTTTCGGATGGAGCCATGCTCTGCTCCGGTAGCCGGCGACTCCGAGTGCGGCTTCACGGGCGTCGCCGACGGCCTCTGCCGCATGCGTGACGCCGTCACCAACCGCTGCACCACCCCCTGCGGCAGCGACGACGACTGCCTCCCCGGATTCTCCTGCAATACCGCCGTGACCCCTCGCTATTGCGAGTTCTGATGTGACTGGTCCGGGCTTCTCCGCCTACACGCGACCCAAAAGCCTGATCGACGATCAACAACCCGTTTCCTGGTGGCCACGTGACCCCCACGCTCACCCGCACGCTTCTCCTCGCCTCCCTGCTTGTCCTCTCGACCGCCTGCGTCGAGACCGTCTCCTGCCCCGAGGGCGAGGGGATATCGGAGGACGGGGACGGCTGCGTGCCCCTCGCGGACGCCAGCGCGCCCACCGACGGCGGCGACGGCGACGCGGGCCCCTGCGGCGCGTGCCCCGCCGCGACGCCGCTGTGCCGTGAAGCGGACGGCGAGTGCGTGACGTGCCTCGGCGAGGGCGACTGCGGCGGCGACACCCCGCTCTGCGACACCGACGCCGGAACGTGCGTCGGCTGCCTCCGCGACGCCGACTGCGACGACCCCACGGCCGCCCGCTGTGAGGCCGGCGCCTGCACCGGCTGCGACGCCTCGCTTCAGTGCGCGGGCATCACCGGCACCGAGGTCTGCGACACCGACGCCGCCACCTGCGTCGAGTGCACCACGGACGAGACAGACGCCTGCGGCGGTGACCCCTGCACCACGGCGGGCACCTGCTCGGCCTACGGCACCGCGCAGGAGGCGTGCGAGCCCTGCGACACGGACGGGAACTGCGCCGACCCAGACCACTATTGCGTGCCCATGCGCTACATGGGCACAGACCGACCTGGCGGATACTGCCTGAGGGCCGTCCCGGGCTGCGAGCGCCCCTACAGCGTGGAGACCCCCGTCCGCACCACCCTCTCCGGCGTCGGCGGCATGACCTTCTGCGGCATCAACGAGACCCTCGCCACCTGCGAGGCCGTCCGCGCTCTGCTCACCGACCAGATGTGCCCCAGCGGCGCCGACTCCGAGTGCCCCGAGGGCGGCCTCTGCCGCACCGTCGGCGTCCTCCTCAACCGATGCACGTACCAGTGCGGTATCGCCGCGCAGTGCCCTTCCGACGCGCCAGCCAACACCTGCGGAGACGGCACGCCGCCCTCCGCACGGGACTTCTGCGGGGGCTGACCTCGCCAACGCCCGGGTCACGCTCCCGCCCCCTGGAGCACTTCTCGCGCCTCGGCCCTGGGACGGTGTAGCGCTCAGCGTCGGACGCCGAGCCCAAAGCTCCGAGCTCGCTGGCGCCCCCCGACTGGGCGGCGCCAGCGAGATGCTGCCCGGCTTGGATCGACGCCGTGCCCGCGGACTCCGCGGCGCCGATGGCTTCCCGAACTTCGCCCCCTCCCCCCACGCTCCGCCGGCCGCGCCGGGCGCGCCTCGAGCAACGCCCAGACTCGAGCCAACCGCTCCCGCGGCGTCGCCCTCGGGATCTCACCTACGGCCTCCGCCACGTCGCCCACGACGTCGGCGACGTCTTCGACGACATCGACCGTGCTGTTCTCCTCGCCGCTCATCCGTTCCCCGAGGCCCTTGACCCGTAGTTCCGCGGCGACGCTTCCCCGCATCGGCGCGTCGACGCATCTAGGCGGATGAGGAGCGCATCGAAGACTCACGGGACGCTTCGCGCGGGAGGCGCCCCTTCAGTTCCACCCGAATGGAGCCGCCTCGGTATCGGTGCGGCTCACTTCGCTACGTGTCGGCTGCCCTACCCTGCCGGAGGGAATCGGGTCCCCCGAGCTCAGCTTGGTGGATGCTTCACGCACGGAGGCGTCGCGGATGGCGAGAAGACCTTCTCCGATTTGCGGCTCGCGCACACACCTCGGCGTGGGGAACCCCAGCCGCACCGCTGCACGCACATCTTCGCCTCGCAGCTTCGGAGCATCGCGCATCCGCAGCTCCCCATCTCCGCCTCGCTGCATACCGACCCCGCTTCGGTGCCCAGACGCATCCGTGCTTCGGCCCACAGACGCAACGGCGGACGCAACTGCGCTTCGCCGCTCCGAAGCATCCACGCATCGGCGCCGCCCCTCGCAGGTCGGCTCTCGGGGCTCCGATGCATCCACGCACCGACGCGTGTCCACGCCCGCGCACCCGGAACCACGCGCCTCGCGGTTGCCAATCCACTTCGCTTCAGCGTTCGGATGCATCACCCCCGCTGCGCAGCTACCACGCAACAGCGCTTCGCCGCTCCGAAGCATCCACGCATCGGCGCGTCAGCGTCGAGACCGAGGACGGCGGCGGTGCTCGGATGCACCCCCGCACCGACGCGTGTCCGCACCCGCGCACCCGCGACCTCCGCTTCGCAGCTCCCGCGCAACTGCGCTTCGGTGCTCGGACGCATCGGCGCGCTGGCACACAGAGGCACCCGTGCACCGCCGCCTCGTAGCTCCCACACAGCAGCGCTTCGCCGCACCGACGCATCCCCGCATCGGCGCGCACACCTGCCTCGCAGCTACCGTGCAACTGCGCTTCGGTGTTCAGATGCATCCACGCATCGCCCTACGGCGGTACCCACGCATCCGGGCATCTCCACCTCGCCGTTCCCACGCGAGCACGCTTCGGCGCACAGACGCATCCGTGCATCTACCTGCGGTTGCACCCGCACACCGCTGCAACCTCACCCTTGGACCACGGCCGCGGATTGTCGCGCGCCTGGTGCTGACCCGGACCCCGCCCGGCTCGAGCGCCGCGTTGCGGATCGAGGTTGGGAGGGAACACAGCCCCACAACCCCCGCAGCCCCCTCACCCGCGTCTCCGCCTCGCGGCATCCCGACCCCGCTTCGGCGCCCAGATGCATCCGCGCTTCGAACCACGGATGCAACCGCTCACGCAACTGCGCTTCGCCGCTCCCACGCATCCCCGCACAGGCGCGTCCCCGCGCACCTCCGCCTCGCACCTACCACCCAACTGCGCATCGCTGCCCGGATGCATCCCCGCACAGGCGCGTGTCCGCACCGGCGCTCTCGCAACCTCCGCCTCGCACGTACCACGCAACTGCGCATCGATGCACGGGTGCATCCCCGCGCCGACGCGTGTCCGCACCGGCGCTCTCGCAAGCTCCGCTACGCCGCGAATCAACTGCGCATCGCCGCACCGCTGCATCCCCGCACCGACGCGTGTCCGCACCGCTATCCACCCTCCGCTTCGCCGCCACCACGCAACTGCGCTTCGGCGTTCGGATGCATCTGCGCTTCGCAGCTACCACGCACCCTCGCTCCGGCGCGCCGACGCGTCCACGCAGCGGCGCGCCCCCCGCGCCTGCACAACCTCTGGTTCGCAACTACCACGCAACTGCGCTTCGGTGTTGGGATGCATCCACGCATCGGCCTACGGCTGCACCCACGCACCCACGCATGTCCACATCGCCGTTCCCGCGCGAGCACGCTTCGACGCGCCGCCGCATCCGCGCATCTACCTGCGGTTGCACCCGCACACCGCTGCATCCTCATACCTGGCCTGCGGATCGTCGCGCGCCCGTTCTGATCCCGAACCCGCCCCTTGCTCGAGCGCCGCTTTGCAACTCGGGGGAGGGCACACGGCCCCACAACGGCTACGAAGGCGACTCGCGGCGGGCCAGGTCTGGTCGTGGCGGCTTGATCCGTCGTTCGTCCCGCGCGCGAGCGCCGAGTCGCAGAGTTCGATCATGAGTCCGATCGAGTCCCCGGGGCCGGGCGCATCGCTGCCAGGATGCATCGCCGCTCGGACGCATCCGCGCACGGCGCCAGACCATCGTGGTAATCCGGCGCGCCAGCGACGGAGGCATCGCCAAACGAGGAGCTCGTCGGCCTCGCGACGCCGGAGTGGAGCGGGGTAGGGCGGGGCTCCGCTCGGCCCGTCGCCCTCGCGACCAGAGGGTGGATATGACAGGGCCGGCACGTGAACGCACCTGGCGGCGCTCGCGTTGGCACCCGCCGTCACAACTCCCGAGCCTGCGCATCCGCGCACCCGCGCACCCGCGCACCCGCGCACCCGCGATCCGGTTCTTTGACGCACCGCCGCTTCTGCGCGAGGATGCCCCATCCAAATCGAAGGAGACTTTCGATGAGCAACCCAGCAGGAGCGATCGTCGCCGTCGTGTCCGAGAAGGGCGGGGTCGGGAAGAGCACCATCGCCGCCTCACTCGCGGCCCACTGGCACAACCTCGGACTCAAGGTCCTCGCGGTCGACCTCGACCCCCAAGGCACACTGCAGGACTGGGCCGCGATCGCGGAAGCGAACGGCGTCGATGGGCCAGCAGTGATCGGCATCGCGGATACGGTTCGAAGTGCCGTTCCCCCTCTGGCCCAGAGCCACGACATCACCGTACTCGACTGTCCCGGCCGAATGGGGCGCCGGCTCGCGGGCGCCCTCATGATCGCGGACTGCGCGGTGGTTCCCGTGCCGCCCGGCGCGCCCGACGCGTGGGCGTTGGGGCGAGTGCTCGAGAAGATCGGCGAGGCTCAGGAGCTCCGGCCCGACCTTCGGGCCGCCGTGGTGGTGAACCGCGCGATTCGCACGCGCGTGGCGCAGGCGACGGTCGAGGCGCTCGCCAACGTCGATGGCGTCGAGCACTGCCCGGTGCAGGTCGGGAATCGAGCGGCTATCGCCGAGGCGATCGCCGCGGGAACGGGCGTCACCGTCACCGCGGGCGGCAGCACGGCAGGCCTCGAGATCCGACGGCTCGCGACCTGGTTGGAGGACGTCATCGGCATTGAACCCACGGAGGCCACCCATGCCGCGTAAAGCACCGACGATCTCGGTTGGGAGCCCACGTCAGAAGAAGCCCGTCGACCCTGCCGCCGCTGCCGAGTTCGAGGCCAAGATTGAAGACGAGGGCAGGGGTGAAACGCCAGCGCTCCATGCCGTGGAGAGTCCTCCAGAGCGGGTCTCGCAGCTCCCTGAGGGCTCGGCGGAGCCGCGGAACCGGAAGGGGACCGTCCAAGCCCCGTACGTCCGCAAGAGCGACGGCGTGCCCACCGTTGCGGTGACGTTCACGGTGCCGGCCGAGCTAGCGCGACAGGTGAAGGTCTTCGCGGCCATGAACGACAAGAAGGCCTCGGAAGTTGGAGAGGCGGCACTCGAGGAGTACCTCGAGCGCCACTCCTAGCCTAGCCCAAGGGCTCGGCAATGGTCTCGACGCGGCGGGGACTCGCGCAAGGACGGCGAGGGCTTTGGGGCCATGACCGCCGAAGCCCTCGCCGCCGAGCTGGCGGTCCAGCGGGTAGCTTGGAACAGTTCGTGCTCTCCGCCTTCTTAAGCATGCCCCGCAGGGTGTTGAGTCCCGCGCCCATCGGGCGCGGCCGATTTGCTAGGCGTCGCGTCGATCAGCGATGAGAGAGCCGCGTGGATGGCTTGTCCTTTCTCGAGAGGTTCTGTGAGAAGGCGGGGGTTCCGGGGGCCAGGCCCCCGAACGCCCGTTGAGGGTGGGAGTAGCGCTCCACGACACACTCTATTTCATGCCGGCTCGCTCCCGGCAGCGCCGGCCTCCAGTCCCTCGGCCCTCGTGAAGCCATCCCCGACCAGTTGAGCGGGCCACTGAGCTTCGGAGACGCAGACCAGCCCGGCCGAAGGCAGCGCCGAACCGCCTGGGCCGGTCCCCAGACGGACGTCGCCCCGAGATCCCAACGGGTCTCAGGGCGAGTCAGTGCTGACAAGGCAGGCTAGGCTAGGGGGGCGCTCGGGCCAGGCGCTCTTCGGGTGGCTCGGATACCGCCGCCGGAGCCACCGCCTCCTCGAGCTCGGCCGCGACCCGTCGGCGGCGGTTGGGGAGATTCACCCAGGGCATGAGCGCGGCCACGATCAGCCGGGCGAAGTCGCGCAGCTTTCCACGCGCCCGGCGAGCGAGCGAGAGCGCCGTTCGCCCCGACATCTCGCTGTCGTAGCGGTGCTGCGCGAGGGCATACCGCTCCCTCTCTCCGCTGGAGTTCATTCGCCAGGGACCCTTGTAGGTAGCGACGACGTGGGGCGGCTGCCAGCGCGTGTAGAGGCTCATCCCGGGGTGGTTGGCGACCTTCCGCCCGAGCTGCTTCGTCGCCGCCCCCAAGAGGCCGAACGGGCCGTCGCGTCGGAAAAGGGCCGCGCGCGACCACTGGGTCCCGTCGGCCTTGGGCACGAGCCAGCGGAGGGCCCCCTCGCAGAAGCCCTCGACCGTGAAGACTCCTCCACGCCAGGCCTTGCGCGCCTCCTCCGAGAGCTTGTGCCGGTGGCCCCAGAGCGCCCACGCGCAGCACACCAGCCGCCGGAACCAGGGGCTCGGCGCAACCTCCTCGCGTACGATCTCGAGAGCCGCCTTGAGCTTCCCCGTGTGTTCGGGCAGCTGCGCTCCGGCGACCTCTTCCCGCGTGATGTGGTGGGCGCGGCCGGTTCGGATCTTGTCGGCCACGGCGTAGGCGCCCGCGTAGATGGCAAGCTGCTGCCCGAGGGGCAGCTTCGCGGCCAGCTCACACGCCTTCCGCCCCGTCCCGTCCCGCATGACCGCGAGGTTCGCCGCCCGGATCTCTGGCTTCAGCTCGGGGAAGGGGGGCACGTCGCAGACCTGCCCCTCGAACATCGTCGCTCGCAGCTCCTCGAGACGCTTGCGGCTGTGCTCCAGGCGGCGCTTTCGGCGCTTCTCCCGCTTCGGCTTGTGTTTGACCTGGGGAGAGCGAGCTGCCTGCTTCGGGCTGAGTGAGGGTTCAGTCTCTTCCCCGGCGCCGGCCATCGCTACCGCCGGAGAGGGGAGGGCGTCGAAGACCCCCCCGAACACCGTGCCGGCCGGAACGGCCGGGCCACCACGGCCGTCCTCCTCGCGCTCACCGTGGGCGATGGGGTCGAGGTATGACTCCGCGACGTCTCGACCCTTCGCTGCCGACTCGCGGAAGCGTTGGGACAGCTCGTCCTCTTCGAGCCCGACCACAGCGGCTGCTCTTCGGAGGATGGACTCCCAGTGGTCCTCCTCGGACTCGGGACCCCGATGCAATTCGCCTGTCGACCGGCCGCCCGGCAAAAGTCGAAGCGACGGGCGCTTCCCCTCGTCGCCGCTCATCGGGCCCTCGCGCGGCTGGCAGGGTGCGGACGCACCGCTGCCTCAACCCTTGCGATTTCGAGGGTTTGGACACACCTAGCCAGCGCCGATCGGGCCCGCTGAACGCACCGATCCGGTGCCGGATCGGATGTGACGGGCGCCTCAACGAAAACGGCGGACTGGGCACAAACGGGCCCGTCCGCCGGAATTCGGTTGACCGCCGGGGTTGCTCCCCGTAGCGTCATTCTCAAATCCGGTCGATGGAAGACTCTCGCCCCCCTCCTGCCGCCAAGCTTTGGGGGGCGAAGTCATTTAAGGACTTCGGCTTTCCGCTAGAACTCTCCGCGTGTGGGTTCGGAATCGGCCACGAGCGCCAGACGCACTGCGGCCGTTCCCTTATCCCCGGCGACCGAAGGCATGACAAGCACTCTCACGTAGGGTCACAGGGATTCGACCCCGATCGGGGACGGAATTCCGCAGATCGAGGGGTTGGGGGGACGATCTCACCCGATCGCGTTTGATTTCGGCGGCACGATCGCTCGGCCGAAACGGATCGCGTCGCCATCACAAGTCTCCCCGGCGGGCGGCGCCCCGAAGCCTCTGGCCCATCTCTGACTCCTCGCGCTCGCTCATCGCTCGCAGCTCGAGGACGCGCTCGGGCCGCAGCCCCGACGCCTCCGCCTCCTCGATGACGTCGCCGGGGTAGCGAGCGCGGTCCTCGTCCGTGATGGCGGCGCGCGCCCGCAGCTCGTCGAACACCTGCTCGTCGCTGAGCCGCGGGGAAGGGCGGCCCTCTGCCTCCTCGCGCGCGCGGCGCTCCATCAGCGCGGCGTGGTCGGCCTTCACTTGCGCCTGCCAGCGCGCCGCCGCCTCCACGTCGTCGCTCGCCGACTCGTCCGTTCGAGCAGGCTCAGGCTCCTGCCAGCCGAACAGCTCCTCGGCCATTCGGCGGGCGGCGAAGCGACCTGCCTCGTTGAGCTGCCGCTGCCAAGCGCCGTGACGACGAGACCACCGAAAGCCGGCGCGCTTCATCTTGGCGGTCGTCTCCCGCTCGGGCCGCTCGTCGAACCGGAAGCGGACGCGGTTGTCATCTACGTCCTCTTCGATCGAGAAGCCCTCGCCCTCGATGGGCGGCGCTGCGGCCCGCTCCGCGGCGGCCCGCAGCTCCTCGATGCGCCCCCGGACACGGCGGATGTTGGCGCCGACGTTCTTGGTGTCCATCGGCGTCTTCATCCACGGCGCGAGCTCCAGGGTCCGCTTCGCCCCGGCGAGGAGCTTCGGCGTGACGCCGGGCACCTGCTCGACCGCCTCCCATCCGCCCTTGCGGTAGGCCGCGTTGACGGCCTTGCTGAGCGCGCGCGCGGCCTCGAGCTCGGCGAGCCGCGCCTCGAGCGCCTCGACGGCGTCGGAGTCGTCGCTCGAGATGGCGTACCCGGCGCGCCCCGCCGTCCCCTTGGCCGCCTCGGCCGCGCGCCCCGTGTCGAGCGCCTGGCGGGTCTTGCGATCGTGGCGCTCGAGCGCCTTGCGGTGCCGACGCTCGGAGTGATGCCCGACCAGGATCGGCTGGCCAGGAGGGATTCGATCGAGCTCGCCGCGGGCGTCCGACAGCTGCGCGTCGGCCTCGCGCTCGAGCCGCGCCGCGCGGCGCTCCGCGCGCTCCCGACGGCGCCGCTGGTGCTCCGTCTCGCCGCGCTCCGGCGCGGGCGCCGTCGGCGTCGGAGCAGGGGAGGGCGCTTCGGTCTTCAGCGCGGGGGCCGTGATGCGTCGAGCGTCGACGCGGTAGCTGCGGCTGCCGCGCTCGAGGCGAGCGTACTTCGTCGGCCGGCCCTCGTCGTCGACCTCGGTCCAGATCGTCAGCGTCGCCTTCGAGCGCTTGACCTTCCCCTCCGCCACCAACACGCCAGGGCGCGACTCGACGCGGGCGACGCGCATTTGGTGCGGCGTCGCCTCGGTGGAGACGATCGTCAGCGCCCGCGCCTTGCCCGTTCGCAGCGCCTCGAGCAGCGCCGTGAAGGGGCCCCCTGCCTCGGCGCTCGCTTCGCCCTCGGGCGGCGGCGGGACAACCTCGCCCTCCATCTCCGTGCGGGAGAAAACGAACGGCAGATCCACCCACTGCGTGTTCATCTTCAGCTGGCGCCGCGCCTTGCTGAGCCCGTTGACGCTCGCCCAGAAGCCGCGCCGCTCACCGGTCGCAGAGCGCCCGAGCGTCACCCACGCGGTCTCGCCGCGGCGCAGCTCCACGCGGCGCATGACGTGGCCCTTATCGACGGGCCGAAACCACACCACGCGGTCCCGCTCCCACGCCTCCTCGCCCCTAGCCTCGGCGCTCGCGGCCGGCGCGGGGGTGTCGCCCGTGGGGGTGGTGTCGCCCGTGGGGGTGTCGCTCGCTGCTGCGTCGACGTAGCGGCGCGGCACGTCGAGCGCCTTGAAGGCGCGGTCGAGGTCCTCCGTGAAGACCTGCGCGTGCGTGCCGCGGCGGAGCAACGCCTCGCCACCTTCGCGCCAGCCTTCGCCCTGGATCGAGCGGGCGAGCGCCGCCGCGTCCCGGTACGCCGGCTTCACCTCGTCGACGAACACGCGGCGCTGAAGCACCGGCATCGCCCGGAGCGCCTCGACCGCCCCCGCGAGCACCGTCCGGAACGCCTGGAGCGTGCGCGCCCCCTCGCCACGCGGCGCGTCGAAGTAGACCTGCCCCAGCTGCACGACGGCGCGGCCGTGCGCGCGGGCCAGCTCGAGCGCCTTCGCCAGGTCCTCCGGCGTCGCACCCCTCGGCGGACTCGGCGCGCGATCCGGCGTCTTCTCCGGCGCTGACGAGACGCTCGGCGCCGCCTCCTTCGGTCGGTGCACGATCACGATCCCGCGCGCTCGGGCCTCGTCGAGGGCGGCCTGGCCGACCTCGCCCGAGAGCAGGTGGAACCCATAGCCTCGCGCCGCGAGCCGCTCGAGCACCTCGTCGAAGCGCTGACGGCGGACGTCCTCACCTTCGCCCGCCCAGTCGGCCCACTCCACGCTGACCGCCTTGGGGCTCTGCTTGCGCACCTGCACGCCGCTCCGCCGCTCGCGGCCGGACCGCGTGGCCTTCGGCATCCCGAGCCCAGCGAACACCTTCTGCGGCGTCAGCCGCTCGGCCCTCCGCAGCACCTCGGCGAGCGACGGCGTCTCCCCCGCGGGCTCATCGGCCTCCGGCGTGACGTCGACGACACGACCCGTGGGCGCGCCCGCCTTCGTCGAGTTCTGGGCCGAGAAGACCCGACCCGTGGCCTGCTCGACGAAGTGGAGGATCGAGCCGCCGTCAGAGCCCCGTGGCGCCCAGAACACCCTCGTATAGCGCCGCCCGGGCCGCAAGTAGATGCGCACCTCGGCGGCGGGGGGCAGGGACGGGTCGCCGTCGACGACCCGCAGCGCGTCGACGATGATCGCTCGGTCGAGCGCCTCCCTGTCCGGGAGATCGGCCTCCCGATCTTCGCGGTCCGTGGCGCCGGAGCGCCGGAGCGTCGACTCGAGCAGGTCGAGGAGCGCGCGAGCGCGCCGCGGATCCACACTCTTTGTCACGACGACCTCCCCTCGGCGTGCGCGCGCAGCCGCTCGAGCAGCGGCGAGAGCGCCTCCGAGAACACCTCGCGCTCTTCGGCGGGGCGGTCTCTCAGCGCCTCCGCCAGATCCGCCATCCGCGCCTCGAGCGCAGCCTGATGCTTGGCGTAGAGAGCGGCCGGCGCGGTCAGCAGCTGCTCGACCACCTGCTCGACACCCTCGGCGACCTCGCCCGGGCCCACGCGGCGCGCGCTCTTCGCCTCGAGCAGCTCGAGCGGGATGGCGCCCGGGTCGCCGAAGTTGAGCGGGGCCCCCGAGAGCTTCGGCGCCCGCGCGGCGCCGCTCGACTTGCCTCGGCCTCCCATCAGGTCCCCTCCATGCGGAGCTGCGCGGCCCGGGCGGCGCCCGCGGCCAGCCCGCGCGCATGCATCGCGTCGATGCGCGGCGTGCCGAAGTAGCGGACCGGGGCGAGCTCCTCGAGCGCCGCCGGCAGCGCCGCCTTGCCGTAGACGAGCACGCAGTGCGGCTCGAGGCGCCGCACCGCCTCCGCGTAGCCGTCCGCGAACCAGCGTCGCGCCTGCTCGTCGTCCGACGCGCCCACCGTCGAGACCGCGACGGTGACCCCGCGCGGGACGCCGAGGAAGCAGAAATTCCACGAGTCCGGGCCCGCCCACGTCAGCGTGGGAGCCACAGCCAACCCCCAGCTCTCCCACAGTGCGCAGAGCCAGCGGCTGCGGTAGACGTTCCAGAGGTTCGCGGCCCGAGGCCAATCCCGGTAGACGCTGAAGTCCGGTCCGCAGACCAAGCTCGCGCGGCTCAACCGCTCGCGGTAGCGGCCGGGCGCGTTCCACACGCGCTCGAAGCGATAGTCCGCCGTGAAGAAGTGGATCCCGTCCACCCGCCGCGCGCGCGCCGTCTCCGTCCAGCACGACAGCGCCGCCGGAACGGCGCACGTCCCCTCCAGCATCGGGATCCCCCACAACGGCTCCCGAACGCAGTCGAGCGCCTCGATCTTGAGCGCGTCGGTGCCGCCCGGCCGGCCGCGCTCCCGAGGGGAGGGGAGGGCGCCTGACACGAGCTGCAGCTCGGCCTCCGGCTCCCTCACCGGCTCACCTTTGGGCGACGTCTCACGCGACGCGCGGTCCACTCGTCGTGCCTCGTCCTGCATCAGACCGCCTCCATCGCTTCGACTCCAGCCAGCTCCTCGAGCGTGCGGAGGCGCTCCCGCTCGGCGGCGACGATCAGCCGCCCGACCACCTCCGCCACCGCCGGGACCACCGCGTTGCCCAGCGCCTTCAGGCGCTTCCGTCGGGCGCCGTCCACTGGTCGTCGAACCCCATCAGCCACTCGACGAACCGCGGGTTGAGCCGCGGCCGGCACTCCGGCCCATCCGTCGAGGTCGTCGCTCCCGGGCGGCCAGAGCGGCAGGCGGCGTCCGTCAACGACACGCCAGGGTGCGCCCGGCTGTCCGGGTTGCCGACGCGCGACCCGCTCGATTTCGCGTCGCCAGCGGTCGGGGTCGGCCAGGACGCCACCCACGCGACGAGCGGCCTCTGCCTCGCGCCACCCCACTGCTTCGCCTCGAGCGCCAACGAGCGACTCCCAGCCCTGACCGCGCTCGCCCGGCTCCGGCCGCCCTTGGCGTCGTGCGCCTGCGGGGTCGCCCATGAGCGCGAGCGGCACCGCGCCCACGCGTCGAGGCTCGGCGTGCCCCGCGTCGGCCGCACGTGCCGCACCTTCCCCTCGTTCTGCGAGCTGCCGTACGGCGTCGCGCTCGGGGTCGGGTACTCGCCACGCGAGTAGGAAGATCCGGTCACGGCGGTGAGGGGCGCCGACGGCCGCCGCCGGTACGCAGTCCCACGCCGCATCGAACCCGCTCGCGGCCAACTCCCCGAGTACTGTGCCCAGCCCTCGAACAAGCAGCGCTGAGACGTTCTCCACGACGAGGTAGCGGCATCCCACCACCCGAGCGACCCGGACGAGCTCGGTCCACAGCCCGGACCGCGCTCCGTCGAGACCGGCTCCGCTCCCCGCGAGGCTGACGTCCTGGCAGGGGAAGCCGCCGCAGACGACGTCGACTCGGGTGGCGTCGTGATCGACGTCTCGGACATCCTCGTACCTCCTCGCTTCGGGCCAGTGGCGCGCGAGGATCTCGCGCGCGTACGCGTCGCTCTCGGCCTGCCACTTCACGGGCCCGAGGCCGGCCCTCTCGAGGCCGAGCTCCACCCCGCCGATGCCGCTGAACAGGCTGCCGACGCTCAACACGACAGCACCTCCGGCTCCACCGCGCGGACCGGCAGCGGCGCGCGCGACGGCTCATCGAGCAGCCGCTCTCGCGCCAGGTGGAGCGTGGCGACCAGCTCCCACGTGGCACTGTCGACGTCGATGGGACCGGGGTCTGTCCACCACCCGTCTTCGTATCCGCCGGGCGGGCCGAGAGGCCGCACGAGCAACGCCTGGAGGAGCACCGCGGCCGTGTGCCGGGCGGCCTCGAGCGGCTCCGGGGGCTCCCTCCACCATCCGGGCCCCCAGTCCGCGTCGAGCTCGCCGGTCTGCGCGAAGCGGCAGAGGCGCGCGACGTTCATCGCGAATGGCGTCCCGGCCAACGCCACAATCCGCTCCGCCCGGTCGCCGGTCGAGCTGAGACGGCCGCTGAACTGCGGACACTCGAACGCCTCCTCGCCGAGCAGGTCGAACAGCCGCATCTCGACGCTGTCCGCGAGCAAGAGCGCGGCGAGCGCCCCGACCATCTCCGGCTCGGTCTCGGAGAACGCGCGCCGCACCTCTCGGTCGAGCTGCTCCACCCTCGCGTGTCGCGCGAGGCTGCCCCGCCTGCTCATGATTCTCCTCCCCCCGCGGCTGCTCGACGCGCGCCACCCAGCGCCGCCGCAACCGCGGCCTCGATCGTCTCGACCGGCTCCACCACGAGCCCGTCTCCACCCACCGCGCACCCCGGCGGCGTGACCACCCGCCCGAACCCGAGCCGCGCCATCTCCGCGCGGCGCGCGTCGAGCAGCCGCGGCGCCAGCACCTCCCCCGTCAGCGCCAGTTCTCCGCAGCTCGCGAGCCCCGCCTCGATCGCCACCCCGCGCGCCGCCGAAGCCAGCGCGAGCGCGAGCGGCAAGTCGAGCCCCCGATCGCTCACCCGCCCCGCGTGGGCGTGCACGTCGACGAAGACGTCCCCGTCGATCTCCACCCCGCCGTGACGACTCAGGATCGCCAGCACCAGCGCGAGCCGCTGCGCGTCGACCCCCGACGCGATCCGTCGCGGCGCCGCCTCGCTCGCCGACCCAACGAGCGCGTGCACCTCGACGGCGACCGGGCGGTCCTTGTCGGCCATCACGGCCCAGACGGCGCCCGCCGGCCGGGGCCCGCGGCGGCGGCGAACCAGCGGCGAGCTCGGGTCGGCGACGTCGCGCAGGCCGCGCTCGCTCATCTGGAAGAGGCCCACCTCGCCCACCGAGCCGAAGCGGTTCTTGTCGGCGCGCAGCACGCGGTAGCCGGCGGCCCGCTCGTGCTCGAACCAGAGCAGCGTGTCGGCGATGTGCACCGCGGCGTTCGGGCCCGCGAGCCGACCGTCCTTCGTCGCCTGACCGACCAGCCACAGGCTCACGTCGAGCGACTTCGCCACCTGCGTCAGCCGCTCGGCCACCCCCGCCACCGTCCTCATCGTCCCCGCGTCCCCGAGGTCCTCGGCCGTGAAGGTCTGGAGACTGTCGACGACCGCCGTTCGATAGCTCCCCGCCCGGAGCGCTCGAGCCACGTCCTCGATCCCGTGGGTTTCCAGCACGTCGATCCTCGCGAGCACCTCCGACATCCCGAGCCGCCGCGCGCGTTCGGCGACCTGCGCCTGCGTCTCCTCTCCGCTCGCGTAGAGCGCGCGGCCATCCGCGCCGCACAGACCCACGAGCGCCTGCATCAGCAGCGTCGACTTGCCCACCCCGGGCGAACCACCGAGCACGAGCACTTGCCCCGCCGCGAGCCCCTCGCCGTTCGGGCCCCGGCCGAGCACTCGGTCCAGCTCCGAGAGACCCGTCGAGCGCCGCGGGTGCCGCGTGATCGACACCTCCGACAGCGGCGCCGGCGCCGCGACCCGGCGAGGGGCGGCGGCCTTCACCCGCACGGCCGCGCGCTTCGGCGCCTGCTCGACGAAGCTCCCGAACACGAAACACTCCGGGCAGCGGTCCCAGCGCTTCGCCGCTCCGTAGCCGCACTCGCGGCAGGCGAACGTGACGACGGGAGCGCTCCGACTCACGACGCCGCCCCCAGCCAAAAGGGGCGCCCGGTCGCCAGATCGCCGAACAGCAGCGCCGCGACGGAGGCCTGCTCCAGCGCCGCGTCGAGGTGCCGCGTGACCTCGGGCGGGTAGGGCGGCTCGGAGCGCGCCTCGTCGAACGCCAGCGCGCACTCCACCTCCAGCCGCTCGAGCGTCTGTGCGAGGAGCTCCACGCCCGAGCGCGGCGCGGGCAGGATGCGGTAGGTGCCCGTCGCGTCCCGCGCCGTGAAGAGGCAGCGACTCGGCAGGATCGGCGCCCACAGCAGCACCGCCCCGCCCCCGAACGCCGGCCGCTCGGCCGCGGGGAGAAGCTGCGCCCCCACGTGCGCGCACGACGTGGAGAACGCCAGCTCCGGGCCTTGCGTGCGCTGAACGGCGAAGACGTCGTCGTCACCGAGCGGCAGGCGCGCGCGGCTCTGGTGCTCCCAGTGTTGAGCCCGCGGGCGATAGAGGAGCGTCTGAGGGTGACCGGACACGGAGCCGCCTTCCCCCGCGGCGATGAGGCGCACGGGTGCAGTTCCCATCAAACGACTCCACGCCGTCGACAGGAGGTGCGAAGGGGACAACGGCGGCGTGCACAAAACAGCAGCCGGTGAACCCGAGAGGGCCGCTGCCCCTCCCTAGGTTAACTCTGGGGACCGCTCAGCAGTTTCCCACACAACTCAGCGTTCATTGGGAAACGCACCGGCACTCGGGACAAGTCTTGAGCACGAAGAAGCCAAGTCCCTTGAGCACGAAGAAGCCCGCGTTCTGCGGCCACGAGAGCGCGTCCCAAGGCGAGGACGTCGACAAAACGAACCATCCACAGCAAGTGTCCTAGCCCACTCACTCGACCGAGCGTTCATGAAGGAGATTGCAAGGGCGAGATAGCGGATCCGTTCGTTCGGTCCTGTCATCGCCCTGTTGGCGTTCACGTGGCTCGCAGACAACGGTGGTGGCCACTCACAGTGGGGAGACTCCGATGTCCCTTCGATGACATGGAGCACCGTGAGCTCACCGGATTCCTGCCAGTCGCTTGCTCGATGAGTTAGGCTTGGCCCGGAATGTGTTGCCAGAACCCCGAGCTGGATGACTAGTACTAGTGGATACTGAAGCAATGCTCGATCGACTGATCCCGCTCTTCGATGAAGGCGGGCGTTTTCACGGGCGGTACACTCTCTCGCCTCAGCCCGAGCACACGCCAAAGGAGCTGCTTCCCGATGCGGTCTGGGAGATTCCCGTTTTTCCCCACGGGAGTCAGTCGTTCGAGCTCCTGCGCGTGTACGCGTTCGACTCGAGCACGAGTTCACTCCTCCACGCGCATTGGCGCAACGAAGCCCGCGCGATTCTGCGGCTGAGCACCCGCGGCTATCGAACGCTTCCCCAGCTGCGTGAGGCCGACGTGCTGCGCGAGGCGGACCTCGCCTACCTCATCGTGACGGACTCCGGGGATGAGCTCGAGTCGGATCCGGGCGTCCTTGCCGAGCTAATCTCGAATCGCAAGCGAGCCTTCCTCGCATTCTTCGAGATCGTCGAGGCGGTTGCCGCGATGCATGAAGAAGGCCTGATCCATCGCAACCTGACGACGAAGGCGCTTCGCGTCGCGGGTGACGGGCCGATCGTCGTCGATGGCTTTCAGATGTCGGCCTTCGCGTCTGCCTGGCTTCGGCCGCGTCGTGATGCACCCGCGAACCTCCTTGCGCCCACCGGGCGCGTACGCTGGATGCTGGCACCTGAGCGCGTTGCGTCGCTGATCGACGGCTCGAGGCGCGAGTACGAGCACTACTCGACCGACGTGTTCAGCCTCGGCATCATCGGCATCGCCCTTCTGGTCGGTCCGTCGTCTGAGCCTCCCGCCGAGTACTCGCGCGACGCCCATCTTCGTTGGACGACGCAGCAGCGGGACGCGATGCGGCGAGCCGGTCTCCCGATCGTCCTGGAGCGAATACTCGGCAACATGCTCGAGTTCCATCGCGCCAACCGGTTCCCGAGCGCGGCCAAGGCCCTCGACGAGCTCGCGAAGGCGTACGGGACCATTCTCGGCGACCTCGAATGGCCACCGGTCGAAGACGCTCCTACGTACGAGCTCCTCTACCTCCCGGAGTCGATCAAGCGCCTCTACGACGACGGTCGTGGTCGATCTCACCCCTCCCGCCCCGACTTCGTCGAGTACAACGAGCTGATTGCCGAAGATCTGGTTGGCGGCATCCTGACTTGGTCGCCAGACGGGTTCGAGCCGTGGGAGCGCAAGACCGCCAACCGGAGGATCGCGAGGACGGCGTGCGTGGTCCTCATCGGCCGCGACTACGCCTACTTCTGCGCATACCTCGACGTTGGCCGAGCGAGCGAGGACCGATCGCGCATCGTGGTGAAGCACATGCTCCCCATCGAGCGGGCGGACGCACTGCGTCGGTCGCCGCGGCAGCGCGCCGTCCCCCGTATTGCCTGCGGGTACTTCGAGCCAACTGCACGACGGCCCGTGCGTGTCCCGGGGACAGACGGCGACTGGTCGGCGCTCGTCGAAACGGTCGAGTTCGACGGTGGTCGCTCGTATCGCGACCCAGTAGTGGCGACCGCGAAGTGGCTTCTCGATGCGCAACGAGCCGACCTGCGCCGGGCCTGGTACGGCGTGGAGTGCAAGATGGTCGGGATTGGGCTCATCCAACTCCACGAGATCAGCCGGTCTCCGCCTGAGGCCTCCAACCAGTCGGCCTCACAGGGGACTGATGATCCGGCCGAGGCCTTCGACGAGCTTTGGGAACAGGTCTCCCCTCGCGAGCCGATGGGCAAGCTCTACGGCACCCTCGTCCGAGACGCCCTCGAGACCCAGGAGCAGGCGACGCCGTTCTTCTTGCGCAAGCGGCGCGCGGACCGCAGTTCGATTGCCGAGCTCAGGCTCGAGTCCGTCCTCGATCCTCACACTTGCACGTTCCGCGTCGAGCGCTCGATGTGGGGCGAGGACGATGCGCTCCCGTCGACGGCGTGGGTGATGCCCGACGATAGCGGGGCTCGGTCGCAGCTGCGCCGGCAGGCCGAGGCCGTCCTGGACATCGAACGACGGTACGGTCACCTGGCGGCGCAGATGCGCGCGCCGATGTCGTTCCGCATTCCCACCGAGGACCGCGTCAGCGACGAGTCCGCGTCCGACGCCACGCGCGCGCTGGTCCAGCGGATCCACGAGACCTGGCCGCTATTCACGCTCCAGGGCCCGCCGGGCACGGGCAAGACCTTCGTCGCGACGAGGGTTCTCGAGCGCGTCCTCGCGGCAGACCCCTTCGCGCGCGTGCTGGTGGCGGCGCAAAGCCACCACGCACTCGACAACCTCCTCGAAGGGGCCGTCAGGGGGATGCCCGGTGTCCCCGTGCTGCGCATTGCGTCGGAGTTCACCCGGGAGAAGCTGAGCGAGCTCGCTCGCGATCACCAAGAGCGACCCGGAATCGACGGAATCATCGAGTCCATCCGGGAGGCAGACGACCCGGATGACGCCCGTTTCGGGAAACTCGCTCGTGAGTGGAAGGGCCGCACCCATGATGCCGAGGTCGAGCTGCGCGCCGACCTCGCGCGCCGGCTCCCGCGCGCGTCCTCGATCATCTTCAGCACATGCGCGCAGGCTACTTCGCAGGCACTCGGTGCCTCACGCGGACGTGCATCGTTCGATTGGGTCCTCATCGAGGAAGCCGCACGCGGCTGGATGACGGAGTTCTTCATTCCGATGGTGCATGGCGCGCGGTGGCTCCTGGTCGGCGACCATGCGCAGCTGCCGGCCCACCGCTTCCACGAGTACGAACAGCTATTGCGACGCGACATCAGCGACCGCGTTACGGCCGACGCCACGGAGATCGGGGCCACATCGGAGTGGCTCGGCCTGCTCAAGCACTTCGCACACCTCATGACCACGAGTGACGGGCGAGACGTCGCACGAGACCGACTCCGCCTCCAGCGCCGGATGCACCCCGACATCGCCGGGCTCATCGCCACCTCGTTCTACGGCGGTGACCTCGACTCGCATCCGGATGCCACCCGGGTCCACGGGATACGCGAGGAACCGTTTGGGTCGAGGAATCTGGTCTGGCTCGACACGAGCGGGCTCGCATCCGACGCGCACGAGCTCGAGCGCGGCGGCCTCTGGAATCGCTGCGAACTCAAGGTGCTCAAGTACTACTTCCGCAATCGTGTCGGCGATGTGTCGCGCCACGAAGCGGACATTGCGCCGCTCGCCGTTCTCACTCCCTACCGCGCGCAGGCGCGCAGGCTCGGTGAGCAGCTCGGGTACGGCGATGGGGTCGTCCACACCGTCCACTCGTTTCAAGGGTGTGAGGCGGAGGTCGTGCTCGTGAGCCTTGTCCGCAACAACGCGAGCGCGCCCGAAAAGGCCCTCGGCTTCCTCACGGATCCGTCGATCGCCAACGTGATGTTCAGCCGCGGACGGCGGCTCCTCGTCATTGCCGGCAGCCTGGAGCACTTCGCCCGCAACGGTCGCGGAACGTTCTGGGACAAGGTCGTCGGATACGTCAGGAGCGACCCGCGCCATCGTCTCGACGTGGCCGCGGACGGCTTCAGCTACACACGCAGGGCCCAATCATGAGCCTTCAATCTGTCCTCATTCCGGCTCGCCGGTTCGACGTCGAAGTCATGCTCGGTCCGCATGACGGGTTGGGCATCGTCGAACAGAATATCTTGCGGGCGATTGCCCTCGGCGCCGGATCGGTTGAGCTCGTCGGCAACGTGCTCAAGCTCCCCGCGCCCCTGGTCCTGGACGCCGCGATGGACCTGCTCTCTCGCGGACTCGTCGAGCAACGAGATGGCGGTAGCTTGGAGATCGGAGCCTCCGTGCGCGAAGCGATGGGTGACCCGGACGCGCCGAAAGCCGACTGGTTTCTCTCGTTCGGTTCAGCTCGGATGCATGACCCGCATCCGATCGGGCTGGTCCAGGATCTCGTCGCGGGCGAGGTGTTCGCGCTCCCCTTCATCCCTGTCGACCGGCCGGGCCTGCCCGTGATGCCACGGAGCGATGACGTTCCGCCGCTACGCGAGATCCCCCTCGCCACGCTTTCGCGGGCGGCCATCAGTGCGATACGTGCGCATCGCAGGAGGCGCAGTGCGCGAGAGGACGAGCTGCGCGATGCGCCGCTGCCGCGTGACTCACGTGTCCTGGATGTTCGGCTGGCGCGGACGGCATCGGCCGGAGCGGGAACCGGAGGCGAGGTCGAGATGCGCGCGAGGTGGATTCCCGCCCTGGTGCGCGTCACGAATCGCGGTCAAGCGGAGCCGCCGCGCGTTGCGATCGTCGAACCTCACGCGCTCCCTCCGCACGTGCGCACGGCGATCTCCACAGCGCTCGATGAGCTCTGGCTGCGCGAGTACGGGCGGGGCCAGGGACAGTTCTTCGCGCGCATGAGGCCGTCCGTGGAGGAGACGCTCGAAGACGAGACCCCGCCGCATCTCGTCACGTCCGAGCCGCTCCTTCGTCGGATGGCGAGCGTGCTCGAGGAATCCTCCGATAGGCCCCAGGACATCCACGAGGAGCTCACCGACCTCGACGAGCAAGTCACCGAGACCGCCGAGCTCCTCGCACCGTTCGCTGGTAGCTCTGAGCTCGTGGTCGGAACCTCTGCAACGTTTCGAGACGCGGCCTTCGAGGCTCTAGCTACTGCGAACGAGCAGGTCGTGCTCGCGTGCCCGTGGGTCGGGCAGATGGGTCGCGATTCGTCGTGGCAAGACGCCATCCGGCATGCGATGGCACGCGGCATCAAGGTCGTTCTCGTCTGGGGGATCGATGGCGAACTACTCGACGACGGTGAGACCTCCTGGCGTGCGCTCCTCGCGCTTGCGCGCGAGGACGATGCAGGCGGGCTCGTGTTCGCGAACCGCGGCGCGAGCTCGCACGCGAAACTCATCGCTTGCGATCTGTCGTGGGCCATCGCTACGAGCTGCAACTACCTCAACGCCTCCCCGGGCCGTGAGCGACGGGAGGTGGGGCTTCGCATTCGCACGGTAGACCGGACCGTGCCACTCGCTCTCCAGTCGGTGCTGGGGTGGGCGCGCAGGCGAATCCCTGACCATCGTGCCGGGGACCGGTGCGTCGGTTCTCCCGCGCTCTTCGGCCTCCGCGAGGCACGACCTGATGTCCTGGTGGAGAGCGAACAGGTGCTCCCCCCCAACACGCTGTGGGGAGCGATCGGCATCAACACCTGGAGAGACGGCTGGCGCAAGCGGTTGGACTACCTCCGAGCGCTCGTCGGCTCGTCCGGGAGCGTGGTGGTCCCCGTGCTCGATGGCGAACATCGAGACCTCCTCGTGCGCTCGATCGAGCAGGCGCGTCGGCGCCTCCTCATCGAGTCGCACCGGGCGAGCGGCTACGGGCTCACCGAGCCCGTCGTCGAGGCACTCAGAGACGCCCTCGATCGCGGCGTGCAGGTCGTGCTGCGCCACGGCACGGACGAGGCGCCCGAGGCGGGAACGCAGGAGCGGCTCGACGCGCTCCAAGCTGTGGGAGCACGCGTCGTGGCGTTGGACACGCACGCAAAGGTGCTCGTCCATGACGACTGGGCCGTGGTGTCGAGCTTCAACTTCCTGAGCGCGGACCCGGGACGGCGTGGCGCGCACGAACTGGGCCTTCGGACGAATGACGTGACGGTCGCGAATGCACTCTGGTCAGCAGCAGCCAGCGAGCCCGATGACACGGCTGTTCCACCTCGACCGCGCAACCGATGATGGCGACCTGTCGTCGGGGCGCTTCTAAGCTGCCAGCTCCGAGGGGGAATCCGGTCATGGAGTCCTCGTCCGGATTCTGTGAAGCCAAGCCACTCCCCTCCCCGACGTCGCCTGTGGATTGGGTTCGAATAGCGTATCCGCTGCACGGAGCGGTGATGCGTCAGGGCGCGCGGTGTGCGAGCAGGTCGCGGCGTCAGCGCGAGACGTCTGGGCGACGAGCCAACGATTCGACGCCGAGCTGCTGCGGGTCGAACTTGGCGCGGGTCGACGGACAGTCGCGGGGCAGAGCTTGAGGCAACGACCGCGCGGCCAGAAGGGCAGGACGCGGATGAGGTCGCGGAAGTAGCCTCCGGATCGAGGCCGTGCAATCGCGCGGAGGCGTTGAGCGACAGCAGGTGGCCGACCGAGCTGGCGTGTAGGTCGCTGAGCACTCAGCCGCTGTCGTGCGCCGCCGCGTTCGACGTCACCTTTAGTCGGGTCGCCCCCGGGGATTGCTCCCCGGGGGCTCCCACAGATCCGGACGTGCGGAATTCCCGCATCCGGCTCCTCGGGTCACGGTTTCGCTGCACGATAGACCGGGCTGATACTTCGGGGCCGCGGGAGCGCAAAGCGATCCAACAGCTCCGTCATGCCGACCCAGTTCCTCCCCGCGCGTTGCGAGCGACGCTTGAGCCACTTGCACCACGCTTGAATGACCTCCCAGTAGAACCGTTCAAGGGCAGAGTAGTTGCCTACGATCCCGTAGTACCCGTAGTGCCCTCGTAGCTTCCGTGAGAGGGTTTCTGCTGAGCTCGCAGGTCGTCCAAGCGGCCGCGCGGGACCGACTACACCGCGACCGTGCGGGAGACGATCGCTTCGGCCGTCGAGGGTGCGACGCCGCTCGACGACACGTACTTCCGGAGCCTGACCTTCAACCGCGGTGGGCTGCTCGCGCTTGAGATCCTCGTGTTCGAGGACGGGACGGACCTGCCGTCGAACGCGCCGGCCGACATCGTGGCCGCCTACGAGGCTAGCCCGCGCCGGTGCGAGTATCTGCAGGGCACCGCGGCGCTGCTCGCTGAGCGCGCGCGGGGCGTCGCCACCGGCTGGACGGAGAGCTTCGGCGACGCGGGCACGCCCTTTCGCCATCAGTTCCTCGAGCCGACCCTCCCCGACGGCTCCGAGCCGGCTGTCGCGCTCGTCACGCTGGCGACCGAGCATGTGCGGTACCTGCACGTCCGCAAGCTCGACGGCACCGCGGACGTACAGGTCGCAGAGGCGGCGCGCCCCGAGGTTCAACCCTTCTTCGGAAACCTTGAGGTGGCCGTTCTCGAGATCGAGACGATGTTCACCGCGAGCAGTCCCAACGGCCCAAGCCTCCTCGATCTGATGGAGGAGCGCGGGTTTGCCGAGGAGGCCGAGGCCCTGCGCGCCGCCATCGCACAGGTTCTCCTCTGGATCCGCGATGCGCAGGAAGGGGGCGGGAACGCATCGGCGGCGGGTGCGATCCGCGCGCTCGCGGCTCTCGACGCCACGCTCCAGAACGAGGTTGCAGCCGGTCTCGGTATCACCCTCCCGCTCAACTTCAACGATGGCGATTGATCGAACCACCACCGGCGCGCTCCTCGTGCTCGCACTCGGGGCGTGCGCCAGCGAACCGATCGACCGGGAGACTGAGCTCGCCACGCTGGGCGAGTCGCTGTTCCACGACACGAACCTGTCGGCAAACCGCACGCAGTCGTGCGCGACGTGCCACGACCCTGAGCGCGCGTTCACCGACGGGCGCACCGACAACGGCCGGGTGCGCGCGGTGTCGCTCGGCGACGACGGCGCTTCGCTGGGGGACCGCAACGCGCCCACCGCGACGTACGCGGCGTTCATCACGCCCACGGCGCTGTCCGACGGAACACGGCGACGGTTCAACCGCCATGAGGGCAACCGCCTCTACGAAGGCCCCCTCGGTGGGCTGTTCCACGACGGGCGCGCAGTCGGGCTCGAGGGGCAAGCGGCCGGGCCACCGTTGAACCCGATCGAGATGGGCATGCCCAGCCGCGACGCGGTGGTCGCGCGCCTACTCGAGGACCCGGGCTACGAGGGCTCGTTCCGCTCACTGTTCGGCGACGCCGTGTTCGACGATCCGAGCGCCGCCTACGACGCGATGACCGAAGCCATCGCCGCGTTCGAACGGACGGAGACGTTCGCGCCCTTCGACAGCAAGTACGACCGCGTCCTCGCCGGAGACGAGCAGTTCTCGTTCATGGAGCTGACGGGCCGCTCGCTGTTCTTCTCGGAGTTCACCAACTGCTCGATCTGCCACCAGCTCCACGGCTCGAGCGACCCGAGCAACCGGACGCGCGAGACCTTCTCGGGGTACGAGTTCCACAACATTGGCGTCCCAGTGAATACCGAGATCCGCGCTCTCGACGGCGCGACCGAGGCCGACCTGGGCCTCGCGTCTAACGCCGCCTACGACGCGCCCGAGCACCGGTGTTGTCACGCACGGCATTCGAGGGAGCGTCGGGCGGGCTACGTGATGGGCATCTCCGACGCGGCGGGGCTGGGCCGCGCGTGATGGGCATCGGGGGCGGCGGGGGACGGACGGAGATGAGGGCCACCGCGTAGCCCGGCGTGGACGCGCCGTTCGCGATGGCCCTCGAGTGCGGCGCAGGGCGGTCAGTCGATGATGTCGTCGTCGCGCGAAGCGTCGACGAGGGCGCGGTCGACGCGCTTGTGCTTTCGTCGTGCGGCGCGCTTGAGCGCGTCGGTGGCGATGCGATCGATGTCGCGCAGCCGTCCGTCGCTGGCCTCGTGGAGGAGCGCGATGGCGTCGCTGTCGAAGAGGACCTTGTCGCATCCCGCGAGGGCGAGACGGTGGGCGAGGTACTCGGCGGTGTCGTCGGGCTGGGCCTCACCCAGGCAGAGTCGAGTCTGGATGCGGGAGTAGAGGGAGCGGTTGACGCGCAGGCGCATGCGGGTGTCGAGCTCGGGCAGTCCGACGAGGACGAGCGACAGCAAGGGGCTACGGTCCCACTCGTAGTTCGCCAGGATATGCAGATGAGCGAGGACCTGCTGGTGGAGCAAGCCTCGTCGAGGAGGAAGACGGGGTGGGTCTGCTCCTCGCGCTGCTCCTGCACGTGCTGGGTGATCGCGTAGAAGACGGCCGCCGCGGTGGCCTTCGGGCTGAGCCCCAGAGCCAGGCAGATGTGGCGGTAGAAGTCGCGCCGTCCGAGGGTGGCGTTGTGGCAGTAGGTGAGGCGGAAGCGCGCTCTCGGCAGACGTTGGCGCAGGGCGCGGAGCACGCAGGTCTTGCCGACACCGGGCTCGCCCGTGAGCAGGACGTGGCCGCGCTCGGTGCAGGCCTCGACGAGGCGGTCGAGCACGCGCTGCCGCGAGGAGGGGACCCAGAGCTGCTCGTCGGCGATGTCCTTGTGGAAGGGCGGCGCGTCGAAGCCGAAGTGGGTGAGCCAGCGGGGCCTACTCATCGTTCGGCTCCTTGCCGACGCGCTCGGCGAGCAGCGCACCGGGCGGGTCGAAGGGGACGTCCAGTCCGGCCTTCTTGGAAGAGGGCTTGCGACTCTTCGGGCGCTGCCCGTTCGCGACGGGGTCGACGACGCGCAACGGCAGCGCTCGCTCCTCGTGCTCGACCCACGGCAGCTCGGTCGGGTCGATGAGGGAGCGGGCGACGGTGACGACGCGTCCGTGAAGGAAGCCCTGGTCGAGCTCGAAGTCGACGCCGCCGAGGCTGAGGGTCCCGTCGCGCCGCACGCGTCGACGTCCGCGGATCGTGAGCGCCTCGCGGAGCATCTGCTCGCTGAGCTCCACGCCGAAGTCGACGCCGAGGGCCTGTGCGGGGCTCTTGCCCATCAGGCCGCCGTGCGGGGCGCGGTGGTAGTGCCGGTCGAGCCAGGCGAGCAGGCGGACCTGCACGTCGTGCAGCGACTCGGAGCCGCCGAGGAAGCTCAGGCACTGCTCGCGCATGGTGCGCCAGAAGCGCTCCATCTTGCCGCGGGCCTGCGGGTCGTAGGGCTTGGCGTGCACGAGCGCGATGCCGAGCCGCCCGCACGCGGTCGAGAGCGCCTCACCGGAGTACGTCGCGCCGTTGTCGAGGTAGAGCACCTCGGGGGCGCCGTGGGCGCGTAGCGCCTTGACGGTGAGGGCGAGCATCTCGCTCTCGCGCTCGGTGGCGCATGCCTGCAGCGCCATGACGTGGCGGGTGCAGTCGTCGACGATGGCGTGGATGCGCAGCGGGACCGACTTGCCGTCGATCTTCATCGCGGGTCCGTGGCAGACGTCGGCGTGCCACAGCTGGTGCGGGCGCGCGGCCTGCCAGCGGCGACGGACCTCGGAGTCGGTGCTCTTCAGCGTCTGCCGATCCAGGCCGTGAGCGCGGTAGAGCCGGCGCACGGTCGCGGCGCTGACGGCCTTCTTGGCGAGCCGACCGTCGGCCTCGAGGGTGCGCACGATCAGCGAGGCGCTCGCGCGCGGGTGAGCGCGCCGAACGTCGAGGAGCAGCTCGCGCTGCGCGTCGGTCAGGGCACGGGCGTGACCTCGATCGGAGCGGCGCTTGGGCCGTAGCTCGCCGAGCCCGCCGCGTCGGTAGGCGTAGAGCCAGCGCTCGAGCGTGGAGACGGCGTAGGTGCGCGACACCGTCGCGTCGGGCGGTAGGAAGCGAGCGTAGCTGAGGTCGCGCAGCGCCGCGGCGAGCTCTCCGTGGCTCATCGCGTCGCCGCACAGGAGGGGGCCGATCACTTTGAGGCGGAAGAGCGCCTGCTCTTCGGCCCAGTCGGCCGGTTTCAAGTCTTCGTCCATGTCGTGACTCCTTTCGTCGCCCCCACCTGGGGGCCGAGGGAGTCCTCTCGCGATCGCCGCGGGGCCCGCGACGAGCACAAGTGGTGGGGCGAGGTCGAGGCCCTGCTCAGGCGCGAGGTCACCGCCGAGCGCGCCTGCGACGGCGTCCTCGAGCAGCTGGCCCGTCGGCGACGGCGCTCGGCTCGCGAGCGCGCGCACCGCGGTGCGCGCCAGCCTCATCGGGTCATCTTCGTCCGGGCCAGCGCGGATAGGCCACAGCCCGCGAGCGCGACGGGCCCACCGCGACGGCGACCGCCACGCACGTCGACCCTCGTGACCGAGCACCCGGTCGGGACTGACCTGCTCACGGATCCAAGGGCTCGCCCGGCCTTCCGCCAGGTACGCGAGCGCCATCACGACCGCGCTCGCGCGGTAGCGCACGAACGCGAGCACGTCGCGGGGCGCGACCATCGTGATCGCGGCGCACCGCTGGCACTGGTAGCGGCGCACCAGCACCTCGGTCAGCTCCGGCGGCGCGAACAGGTCGGGCGGACCGAGCTGTAGCCGCGCTCGCTTGCCGTGACCGTGCAGGCCGAGCGGATGACCAGGCGCGGCTCCTTCGTGCCCGCACGCGAGGCAGCGCGCCGGACGGACCGCCGCCGCCGAGGGCAGCGCCTTCGTCCAGGACTTGACGTCGACCGCCGAATGGACGATCCGTCCCTTGCTCCGTGTCTCCTCGACTGGGTGTCCGGAGCACGGCGGGGGAAGTCGCCAAACTCTGCCCCCGCCACCTCTTCGGTCGGCCCTGCGCCGATGCTCTCGCCTCCCGCGCCGCGTCTAACCCGACGTGGACAAGAACCACGAAAACCTGGCGATGGGCATCGGCGCGGCGCCGGCCTCACTCCCCTCAAGCAGCGTGCGCGAGATCCGCCGTCTGAACCTCAGACACCGCGCCCGCTAACAACCGGGGGCGTTTCCGGGTCCCGACCCTTCGAAACGTCGCGGTGACCGGGCCCTACATGCACAACGGGGTGTTCCGGTCGCTGCGAACCACGATCGTATTCTACCTGCACTTCATCGACCCCGAAGGGCATCCGAACAACCCGGAGACCGGGGAGCCCTGGCGCGAGGCCGAGGTCCCCGAAACGTTCGCGATGGACTTGCTACGCGTGGGCCGCCCGCTGTCGGAACTCGAGATTGACTCGCTCGTGTGCTTCCTGCAGACGCTGACCGACCAGCGCTACGAACCACTCTTGGGCGACACGAGCGCGTCCTGCGCCGACTGACCCAGCCTGGCGGCGGTCGCTGGCGACGTGCTCGCGGTCCGCGGTCGAGCATGAGCTGGTCCTTCAGATCCTTGAGACGCGGCAGGAACGAGAAGCCCGCCAAGCAGCAGAGGCCGAAGAGCGTCTTGCTGGTGGTGAAGATCATCGAGCCCTTCGTGAGGTGGCGCTCGTTGCCGTAGGTTGCGGCTGCTGGGCGCCGCGACAATGGACGGGATGCGGACGCACCGCGAGTCGGGCGTGCGGGGAGTAGGGCTGACGCATGAGACCTCGCGAGGGAAGCGCGCCAATACCAGTGCGGGAGGTCGAACCACCGTGGGCGGGAACTCGCCAACCACGTGATCGCGCCGGGGATTGGCTCGTCAGACGCTCCAGTGGAGTGAGTCACCCCGACACCCGACACACCAAACGTGACACCCAGTGCGCCACGGGCTCGCGAGTGACGCCGATCCCGGGATACGGTGCCTCCGCGGAGGCGTGATCATCTCGACGACGCGCGCCGAGGCCAGATCCACCGGAACGACCCAATCATCCTGGCAGGCGGGAACATTCAGGCGCGACGCGCGTAGGATGGCTCGGACGCGACGTGTTGTATGATAGCAAAGGAAGTAGGTTCGGCATGAAGACCAGCGCGCGCGAGAAGATCACGAAGTGGAGCCAGGCGTCGGACGAGGCGTTGGACGCCCTCGCGAAGGAGTACGCGAAGGACGCCGTGCACGGCGTGGATGACCGCGACGCGCTCCCGAAGGCGCGGTTGGCGCGCGCACTGATGCGCACGCTCCCCAGCATCCGGGACATCCGGAGCTGGAATCTCGTCGAGGATGTGCTCGAGCACCTCTCGCCCGAGGAGCGCGTGTCGGTCATGGTCCGGTACGACCGCAAGGACCGCCGCGGCAAGGTGCTCCCGCTCCTCGAGCGCCTCGACGAAGACCCGCGTGAGCTGCTGCGCGCCGAGCTCGAGGAGCTGCGCGCTCACCCCGATCGGGTGGCGCCGCGCGGGAACGCCGCCTACCTCCTCGCCCAGCTCCACGTGGCGGCGGGCGAGAGCGTCCCCGAAGAGCTCGACGAGGACCTCCGATACTTCTCCGTTCTCGAGAGCGACTCCGCCTTGGACGAGCGACTCTTTCGGGCGCTCCCCAAGGCGCGCGCGGTCGCGATCGCTGGCGGATCGGTGTGGGGCAACCGGGCCCTGCTCGGGCTAATCGACGACGAAGGACTCTACGACCAGGCGGTGCGGGCGCTCGAGGACGCGGGCGGCAACGACATCGCCCGGGCGCTCGGAGGCGCGGGAGAGCGCGTGCTCGGGGCGCTCGAGAGGGGCGCCGAAGGCGACGCGCCGGTCGCGCGCCTGACGGGGATCGCGCAGGCCCTCGGTCTCATCCGCGCGCCGGCGTCGGCCGACCTGCTGCGGAAGCTCCTCGGGCACTCGAGCAAGACCGTCCGCGCAGCGGCGCGGCAGTCCCTCGGCGAGCTCGGAGAGGTTGCCAGGGCCGCGATCGAGGCAGGGACCGAGGCCAAGAAGAAGGCGGTTCGCGAGGCGTGCAGAGAGCTGCTCGAGATCCTCGGCGCGCAGGAGGCCGCCGCGGGCTCGCCGCTCGAACGCCTCGAGGAGGAGGCCGAGGCCCTCGACGAGGCGACGCGCGCGGCGATCCTCGCCTGGCCCAGCACCAACCCGAACGAGATGGACCTGCACGTGCGCCGCATGACCGACGCGCACGGTCCGGTGGTGCTCGTCGTGCTGCGCGATTGGTTCCTCGAGGGGTTCCCCCGGCAGACGTCGAAGTACCTCGCCGCCATCGGCCAGCTCAGCGGTCGAGGTCCTGACGTCGCGAACCCCGTGGCTCGCCCGGAGCAGGCCCTCGCGGCCGCGTACGTCGCGCTCGACGCGATCGCGCGCGCACCGAAGCCGAAGGGGCACCAGCTCTCGGATCTGCGAAAGAGCCTCCCGGCGACCTTCGGGGCGTGGGCGGCGGAGGCCGCGGCGTCCGCGCTCCGAACCCGCAAGACGCCGCTGGCCGAGATCTTCTACGGGATCGCGGCCCAGGATCCAGCGGGCAGCCGCGACGTGCTCGTGGGCGGACTGTCGGAGAGCGGCAAGGGCATCCGCGCGACCTGCGTCGAGGCGCTCGCGACGCTCGGTGAGGTGGCGGTGGACGACGTGCTGCCGCTGCTCTCCGCGAGGAAGGCGAGCACCCGAGAGGCCGCCGCCCGGGTGCTCGCGGCGGTGGGGAGCGCGAAGGCCACCGGCCGCCTCGCCGAGGCGCTCGACGAGGAGTCCTCCGACGACGTGCGCATGACGCTCGAGGACGCCCTCCGGGCGTCGGGCGGCGGTTCGGCGACCGCTTCGAGCGCCGGCGGGGACACTGCGCCTGCGGACACGGCGCCTGCGGACACTGGGCCTGCCGACACGGGGCCCGGGGACACAGCGCAGGGTGCCACGGTGTGGGAGGCGCAACTCGCTGTCGCCGCGAAGCCACGCCTCCCCGCGTGGGTGGACGCGGAGGCGCTCCCGCCCCTGACCTTCGTGACCGGCGAGACGCTGAGCGACGAAGGCCGGGCGGCGCTGATCGGGCGGCTCAAGAAGGAGCACGAGCGTCCGGATGGGCTCGTCGCGGACGTGGTGCAACACCTCGACCCGGCCTCGGCCGCGGCGTTCGGGGAGGCGCTCTTCCAGCAGTGGGAGGCAGCGGGCGCCAAGGCGCGCGACAAGTGGGCCCTCTATCAGCTCGGACAGGTCGCGAGCGACGACTGGATCCACGGGACGGCGCCAGCGCTGGCCGTCATGTCGGACCGGGGCCGGCACGCGCAGGCTGGCTGGCACCTCGACGTCTACGCTCGCCTCGGTACGACGGCCGCGCTCGACTGGATCGCGTTCTGGGCCGACCACGCCGTCACCGCCGGCCTCAGGAAGAAGGCGATGGAGCAGCTCGGGGAGCTCGCCGCCGCGCGCGGCGTCTCGGAGCAGGAGCTGCGCGCGCAGCGCGATCCCTTCGTCAACGACGTGCAGGCGGAGCGGCGCGCCCCCGACCTCGGCTTCGACGCCCGGGGAGCGCAGCGGGTGAGCCTCGGGGCCCGCGAGATGACGCTTCGGATCGGCCCGGACGGCGCCCTGCGCGTGCTCGACGAGGCGGGCGAGGCGCTCGCGGGCATGCCGGCGGCGGGGCCGGACGACGACGCGGCGGCGATGAAAGCGGCCGAGCGGACGTTCCAGCGCCTCGAGAAGGAAGTGGATCGGACCCTGAAGTCGCTGAGCCCTCGCCTCGAGCGGGCGATGATCGGCCGGCGCACGTGGACCCGCGCGCGCTTCGACGCGGTCTTCCTCTCGCACCCGATCCTCGGCGCCCTCGGCACCCGCGTGGTCTTCGCGACCGCGGACGGAAAGACCTTTCGGATCTCGGAGGAGGGCGCTCCGATCGACGCGACCGGCGCGGAGGTGACCCTCGGTGACGCCGACGTGCTCCACATCGTCCATCCGCTCGAGCTCGACGAGGCGCGCCTCGCGGCCTGGCGGGAGCACCTGCAGCGCGCCGGCGTGGTGCCGCCGTTCACCCAGATCGACCGGCCGACTTTCACGTGGACGAAGGGCCAGAAGCTGTCCGGGCCGCCCATCCCGCCGCGCACGTTCAAGGCAAGGGCGCGCGAGGCCGGCTGGAAGCGTGGTCCCACCGAGGATGCGGGCCTCGTCTTCTTCGACTGGATCCCGATGCCCTCCCACGGCGTCGTGGTGCGGCTCCACCACAGCGGCTACGCCGCCAGCGGCGACTGGGACGAACCGGTGACCGACCCGAGTCTCGAGTTCGTCACTCCGAGCGGGGATGGGGGCGTGAACGCACGCACTCTCGATCCGATCGCGTACAGCGAGGCCTGGTTCGCCGCGCAGCGGGTGCTCGGCGGCATCGCTCCGAAGGCCGGTCCGAAGCCCCCGAAGCCCGAGACCGGCGGCGGCGCCCAGAAGGCGCTGCCCGAGATGAGCGCGGGCTTCCCGAGCGCCGATCACGCCCCCTCGGGCCGCGCGAAGTGCATGCACTGCAACCAGAAGATCGAGAAGGGAAGCGTGCGCCTCGTCGTGGAGCGCGAAATCTCCACTCCACGCTTCGAGGGCAAGGGCCCCGGCTACATGCACGGGCCTTGCGCCATCGCGTGGGCCGAAGCCAACGGCCTCGACGAGGACGCCTTCGTGAGGAAGGTCCGTGCCCACACTGCGCTGGCCCAGGTCGAACTCCCTGCCCCCTTCGGGGAGTGACGCGCTCCAGCGAGCGCGTGCCACGCGGTGGGGCCTCCGCGGTGCGACGGCCCCACCGCGGCGAAGAGGAGCGACGCGAAGCGGGCGCCTGTCCTGCACCGCTTCCTCCACGATACGACGTCACGCCGGCCGACGACGGGGGCGGGGGCAGCACAAGCCGTGGAATGCTCTCCGGTCACCATGAGGGTTTAACCCCCACACGACAGGCATCGTCAACGTGTAGGGTCCTGTACATGTCACACTCGGATATCAGCCCGCGCTCTTCACGGGCGAGACGCTCGACGAAGAGATCGGGGACGACAACCGCAGTTTAGCAACCACACGGATAATCCACGAGGGGGTTCACTACGAGAACCCAACCGGTTCGACCCATGGAGGGACCGAGATACGGACTACAAGCTCCAGTTGCATACAGGGGTTCGTTAGTCAGCTTACGGGCGTACCGTATCGCGACGCAGGTGTGTTCGCTGATTGCAGTGGGATCTAGTCTAGTGGGATGAATCGACCCACTTGGCGAGGGTGTCGCCGCATGTGCCTCGTCGCCTGCGTTGCCGGACTAGGACTAGGCTGTCACGGTGAGCCATCGCAGCTGGCGTCAGAGGAAGGTCCGACGCGGGATCCCACGCAGCACCCGAAGGCTGTCCCTGCGCGCGACGGCACGCCGGCCGAAAGCCCGCCTTCCGATCACACACTCTCACATGGTCGCTTCAGCATCTCACAGGGCGGTCGAGTCTGCTTCGTTGACTCAAATGAACGCGAGGTGATCTGCCGCACAATCGGGGCCGCTGCCGAGGAAGAACGCATTCCTGTACGAGGGGGCGCCTTGGACGTGGCCGCAGCCGACGGGCTGGCCTGTGCCTGCGCGGGCGCGAGCACGCTCTGCTGGGGGTTCCGGGGATACGGAACTGGCTATGACGGACTCCCCTACTCCGTGGCAATTGGATGCCGATCGATCGTGGTGGGTCTACTGTTCGCTTGCACGCTCGACTCGCGGTCCGCGGCCACATGCTGGGGCCATGCCGACGCAGAGACGTCCGTACGCTTCCTGATGCCTGAAGTCTGGCCTGCCAACGGCCGTCGCGGTCGGGGGTGGAGTGAGGCTGGCCGCACCATCGTAGCGAGCGTCCGGCAGCTCGCTTCCGGAGAACGCCATGTTTGCGCGTTGACCAGTGACGGAGCGGTCGTCTGCTGGGGGCTGAACGGATACGGTCAGCTCGTACGCGTTCTACGGCCCCGTCCGGCGGCCCGGCGAGCGCCGTGTGATGGATCGCCCTCAGCAAGGAGGGCGAGA